>JAPCYS010001375.1:0-53307 GCA_028641055.1 Alopecurus myosuroides
CACTGAGGGCCCTCATACCTTGACTTGGATGAGTGCTGGTGTCCAATGTACTGCTACCATGAATGTGTTTGGCTCTCTTCTTGGTGTTCCCCTGATCAAATTTAATGCTATGACCCACATTCACATCCATGGTGATCCGAAGTATCTTATGAAGGCTAAAGATGGTCTGCGTCATTGCTACCCGCCAGGCTCCGGATCTCAGCACATTCCCAAGGTCAAGTACTTCACTGAATTTTGGTACATTGTGCACACCATTCTCCGGAACACTATCATTGTCAAGTATGGTGAGAAGGGCGAGGTCCGCAAGTGGTTGGTAAATCTCCTCTTTCACATTGACACTGCTATGACGAACAACAAGCCTTTGGATATTCTGGATTTCATGTGGCATGAGATGAGGATAGTGGTTCGTGATAAGAGGGTACCCATATATGGCTCCTACCTTCAGATACTCATTGAGTTGAAGATCCCAGCTGGTCTTGTCAACAACTACTCCAAGGTGACTCCCAAGCAATCTGTCCTTATCTCGACTGCTGAGGCTGAGTTAGCTGCTGCTCAACGCCCCAAGCGTACCCGCACACTGTCCACGGCGCCTAGTACATCCCATGGTATCCCTGGCTCTTCTTCTCCTGAGCCTACTGTCCCCGCTTCTGGCACTTTCAACATCAAGCGGGCCCTTCAGAAGATGAATTGCTTCTTCATTGACAAGCAGCAGCAGGACTATCAAGCCTATCGCAAGGGCAAGGCCTCTCATCGCAACCGGCGGGCTATCATGACAGCTCTTCAGCTTCCACTCAGCCCTCCTAGCTCGGATGAGATCCTCGAAGGACCAATGGAAGTCACAACACACCTACTGGCTTGGCGATGACGCTAGTTCTCTCGGTCCTTTTGCGGCCTCCTTTGCAACTGCTGCTAGTTCCAGTCAGGCACCTACCGACGACTTTCCCGCGCCGGATGATGATATGGATGATGACGAGTGATTGGACGTGCATCATTTTCTCCGTTTTTGGTGTCTTGAAGAGAAGGGGGGAAATATTCACGCATTGCATTGCATATCATGCATCCATTTGCGTCTTATCATCGCTATTACTTTCCTCGATCTTAGTCGATCTTACTATTTGTGTGTTTCGTTGAACTTTGTTACTATTGTATGACTATGTCTCTATTATCTATCATACTATCTATCTATCTACTATTTGATGTGATGAAGATCATAGTGAGGTTATCATACTATCTATCTACCCACTAATTGATGTGATGAAGCCATAATGAGGTTATTTTTTATCTATCTACCACTATGAGAAGAAAGCTATGGTTAGATTTATTTTGTGCGCAATACAATCACTTATATAAGATGACATTATGCCTATACATGTATGCTCACTACTTAGTTCAAATTGTTTCAACAAACTCTTTTCCTATAGATATCCATCTATAGTGCTAGATCATGGTCGAATCATTTTCACACTTCACATATGAATATCATGTTAGCATCACTTATCCTATAGTCCTATAGAACATAGAGGGAGAGGAGAATCATAATCTTTACACTCCATGTGTTCATCAAATATATATATCTTATGATTGGGCACACAAATAGGGGGAGTACCCTATAAGTTTTATCTCCTTGCAAATAGCCATGATAAATTATCCGTAATGCAAATCCGTATGTTGTCATCAAACATCAAAAAGCGGGAGATTGAAAGGACATTTGTTCCTAATCTTGTTTTCGGTGTTTGATCACAACATTTGGAAGATCTAATGATTTTCCTAAGTATGTTCAGAGTTATCATGGATAATGCGACCATATACTTCCCTGGACATCCGTACGAATGACAGCAAAAATGGAGAAAAGAAAGAAGAAAAGGAAGAAAAGAAATGAGAAGGGGAGAGGAGAAAACAGGTGTGCCGACCTCCCTGGCCGGCCTGGCCGGGCTCCCAGGCCGGGTGCTCCAGGCACTTCCCTGGCCTTGCCCCCTCTCCACGCCGGCCCCAAGCCGGGCCCCAGCACGTCTCCACGCCGTCCTGGCCGTCTCTCTGGCCTGGTGCCCCTGGAGCTGCCCTGGCCTCGCTCTTCCCCATGCCGGTCCCAGGCCGGGCCGTTCGGGCGGTGCCCCGGCCCCAGCGCGTCTCCACGCCGGCCTGGCCAGGCTCCCAGGCTGGCTGCCCCAGGCGCTGCGCCGGCCTCGCTCTTCCCCACGCCGGCCCCACGCCGGGCCAACTCCAGGCCGGGGTGTTAGGGGGTCGCCGGCCCTAGTCCGGCTGTCAGCGGGCCCCACAGTGGCTCGAGGCCGGGGTGGGAGTTGGCGCTGTCCTGGACGCCCCTGGCCGGCCTGGCCGGTCCCCTAGGCCGGGGTGGGCTGCAGTGAGGGGGTCCCCCTCCAACGACCGTTTTCTCTCCTCCGGTATAAAAGAAGATCATCCTCTACCTTTAGAAAGTGTCAATCACACTCACTCTCTCCACCATTGATTGACCAAGCTCAAGCTCAAGCATCTCCCCAAATCCCCAACCAAAGCTCGTGATACTTTGGGGTTTGGAGGAGACAACCCCGATCTACAACTCCACCAAGCCGATTAGAAATCACCCAACTCATCCCTTCAGGATCTTGTAGTTCTTAGTTCATCGGAGCCAAGAACCTTGTTGCTCTTAGCTCATCGGAGCTTGGAGCCTTGTTGATATCCCCGGAGCTCTTGTGCTCGTGGATCTTGTTTCTCAGAGTCTTGGTGGCTCTCGGGATTTGGTGAGGACCCTCCAAAGATGTGGAGTGTGCCTCATCGTTGTAAAGGTTCTAGTTGTCAACCTCAACGGCAACATAGTGTTTCGAGCCTCTCCACATCGGTGGAAGGACTCGAAGGAGATAAGGTGTGCCATTTGAGGGCTACTCGGTGTTCCACATTGGTGGCACCGCACCGCTCCAACGAAGATTAGCTTCCATTGGGAAGTGAACTTCGGGATACATCTCCGTGTCATTGTGTTCGGTTATTTCTCAACGTACCTTTACTTGTTTCTACTAGCTTAGTTATATATATTAACCTTGTGCTAGTTGTACTTGCTCAACATATAGGATTGTTCACCTAGTTGCATAATCTAGACAATCTATATTTGAGCACTATCTTGTTAACTCGAAAAAGAAGTTAAAATTTGTAGTTAACCTATTCACCCCCCCCCCCCCCTCTAGTTAACCTCTCGATCTTTCAATAGATGCTCTGGCCAAGTAGATGCTTGTAACTCCAAGAGGGAGTATTTATGCTCGATAGTGTGTTCATGCCTCCCTTTCACTCACGCTCGAGTGACAGAAATGTAAACGGGTGGGGAATGTGTTGTTGCCATTAGGGAGAAAACAACGATGTTTACTTTGTTTACATTGTTTACATTACACACTTTGCTTACTGCGATTATCTGTTGTTTGCAACTTAATACCCAAGGTTTACTCAGATGACATTTTAAGGGTGTATTATTAGTCATAGATGCAGTTGGATGACGGTCTATGTATCTTGTTGTAATTCTCGCATGAATCACATAGTAATCATCATGTCATGCATATGCACTATGGTGCAGCCTTTATATCTTTCAATTGCCCACCTGTAATTTGTTTACCCAGCATGTTATCTATCGGTCTTGGGAGAGACGCCTCTAGTGAGCTATGGACCCCAGTCCATTTTCCTCATACTGATAATACAGCCACTGTAATCTCTGTTTCCATACTGTTGCTACTGTTTTCCTACTGCCATCACTGTTCTCTTTCATCTACTGCAAACAAATATTATTTTCTACACACTACGTTTAACCTCTTTGTTTTCAACAAACCCGGTGAGATTGACAACCTCACTGCCTCGTTAGGGCAAAGTGATTTGATTGTGTTGTGTAGGTTCCACGTTTCTTCTGAACCGGTAGTGCGCCCTGCCACCTCAGCTGCATCAACCTTCGGAAGTGATTTATTTCTCCTAGTGGTCGATTTAACCTTGGTTTCTTTCTGAGGGAAACTTGCTACTGTGCTGTTCATACCTTCCTCTTGGTGTTTCCCAACAAACGTGTGTTACACATGCATCAGTGTTGTGCAAGCTAAATATGTTGGTACTATTGAGGGTTACATTGATTACTCTATTTGTGTTCCAAAGACCCTTGTTGCTAACATGAGATGACCCTCCTTGGGTCCTAACTTAAGTCAATGAGTTCATTACAGGGCTATGCTTCCGGTGTTGCAAAATGGATACTTGATAGTGAGTGTACAAGTCATATGACCGGAAGCAAAAAAATTGTGACGGAGTTGAAACCAAATATAAATCAAGAAACTGTCACTTATGGATATAAGTCGAAGTCTAAGGTAACGGGGTTCGGCAAAGTGGTTGTTACTCCTAATATCACCCTTAAAAATGTCATGCTTGTCGAATCCCTTGGTTTCAATTTGATTTCGGTTCGTGCTTTGGGGAAGATGGTGTTTTCCGTCTTCTTTAATCCTAACAAGGTGATCATCATGTTAAGCAAGTCTCTCAATGTTGCTTACATTGGGCATGTCGAAAATGAGTTGTATGTTGTAGACTTTTGGGAGTCCACCAACTCCCAAACGATGTGTCTCTTTGGTACGGTCGACGTGGGGTGGTTGTGGCATCGCCGCTTATCCCATGTCGACATGAGAACTTTGCAAAGTCTTCACAAGGGTGGTCACATCCTAGGACTAAAAGAAAATGTTTCCTTTGCCAAAAACTGTGTGTGTAGGGCTTGTGTTAAAGGCAAGATGCACAATGCCTCCCATAAAAGCAAGACAATCATTTCATCAAAGAGCATCTTGGAGCTTCTCCATGTTGATCTCTTTGGTGTCATGCTCGAGGAAAGAAGTATTGCCTGGTGATAGTGGATGACTATTCAACATACACATGGGTATATTTCTTCAAGTTGAAGAGTGAGACTCAACAAACCGTCATCGACTTCTCCAATCTAGTGCAATGTCAACACAATCTTCCTATCTTGGGTATTCGGAGTGATAATGGCTCCGAGTTCAAGAACTACACCGTAAATGGGATCCTAAGTGAAGAGCGCATTCGTCATCAATATTCCGCTCATATACCCCTCAACAAAATGGTGTAACTGAGAGGAAGAACCATAATTTATGTGGCATATAACTAAATTTGTCTCGAGAGATGTGATGTTACCACTAAGAGCATCCATGGTGTTATCGAAGCCAAATTTATCACATAAATTTATTTTACATTAGTGCTAAATTTGCTACGTTAACTACAATGTGCCAAACTAAATCCAAATGCCAAATTTTCTAATTGTGTAGCCACTATGTATAAAACTAGTTTAGAAAGCGCGGCTTGCCGCGCACCACCATTTGATTCAATATATATTTTGCCCGCGATCCTTACATATTATACAGATTTATGAGAAGACATGAATATAAGCGACATAGAAAGGTAATGACATATTACAGTACTGGTAACATATCCGGGTTCAATCAGATAGTTAGATAGACAAGGTGAACAATGCACCGAAGTTGGAGAATAAGGAGGTTCATACGCAGAGAACATAGTGCTATATAAACCACAAGCTACGACATACATAAGTGGGTAATAATATAGTAGTAATAGAGAGAGGAGCCAAAACCGTAGAATCATAATGACTTGATGGTAGGAAAGTTGAGATATATCCCAGCATTGCTTAAGGAGTTTGCAACCGATGTAGGAAAAGTCGCCTAAGAGACCACTATGGTTGGTGGTAATGACAGTGTACTGCTGCAAGAGAACATTGTACATTAGCTTACAATGGACATTTTAGGGCAATGGGATTTACATAGAGGTTCAACAGGAAGTATGGTAGTACCTTATGAGTTGATTGTTTTGTCATATGCGTGAATAGGGATCTGCGAACATGGTTTCATCTACATAAGTAAAATCAGTAGTATATAGAGATAACCGGACTAATATGATCCACATAAACATTATTCCAAGGGATCAATATCAAAGATGCTGTAAATTGTGCCAAGGAAATCTAAATATTTAATAACATCACTACCATGCATAAGGGCACAAAGAATACATAGATAAACCATAACCAGGGGAAAGTATAAAAACATCTTTAGAACATCATACCAACCAAACAACCAGTAGAAGGCAAAGCTAAGCACGACAACAATGTTAAGAGAAGAGGACCACTTTGCTAAGGTGGCCAATAAGCATTCATCGACATACTAAGAAGAATGCTTGATCGAAACATCGCGTGGACATCACCTTGCAGCACAATAAACCGGCACTGAGCTAAGAGCCTTTCTTCAGCTAAGGAGATGATGTGATAAAACCTAAATTTGGGACTGTACCTAACTGTCCACAAGTACAATGTCAATTTATGTGATAGATCTCTAATCGATGCCACCTCGATGGTACCAGAGGTGGACATCGTACACAGCCAGTCAGCAACATGCGGGCAGAGGGAGCGAAGAGGCATGTATTCATCCATCTCCATCTGGGCACGAACATAAAGATGCTCGCTTAAACAAAGGAAAATGCATAAACATCTATGCACTATGAGTAAAACAGTATAATTCCTACCATTGTTGAGCTCAGTGAGCGTGCTAATCCGCATCTGCATATATGAACAACAAATGCCATCAGCAAGGGAAAAAAGGAAATGCACAAACATCATCCAAAATAATATTTTTTAGCCACATGGAAATTAACTTTCAAGCATACTGTCCGAGCCCATTGCACAACACAAGAACCAGAACTTATGTACATATTTACCTACAAACAGTCTCTAAACTTGAGAATACAGGCATTTAAATGTTCGGTTAACAACTAAAAAAAAGATTGGACAGGTAGGCTCAGTTTGGGAGCTCAGTTTTTTCAAAACCACGGTATTCCAAAAACAAAGTATTCGAGTGTCTGGGCGATAAATACTGCAGTATCATACAGTACATCAGTTTATAGAAAAAAGTGGTCGCGAGAGAAGTTTCCAATATGGCAAAAAAAACTGTAGCTTTGTATGATACTTCAATATACAAACCACAGTATTTATTGATCCAAAATGTCTAAAAGTATTTAATACTTCAATTTTTTTAGAAATTGAACTATTCTGAGAATACTTCAAAAAATCAGAGCTCTCAAACAGACTCGTATTGTTTCTGTGTGCTAGATTTCTTTGCGATCAAAAGGGGAAAGAGGAAGTAGTCCTTTACCACAAGGGAATCGTTGTAGAGAGGAGACTCGAACAAGAAATCTGAGACCTGCAAGGAAACAAATAAAAAACGAAGAACATGGTGTTAAATTCACAGCTAGAGAATTACTACATGGGCATTGGTATACAAAATCAAGATAAATATCCCACTATTCTGCATCAAATGGTTTTAATCGATCTTCCTCACATGAAAAATATTGTGTACTCTAAAGCATGCGAGTGTCAAAATAAGAGATGTGGATGGTTTTTTTCATTTGTGCATCAAAATCTGAAACAGGATAAAAAACAGTGTACTGTTTTATTATGCTGCTACTGAATAAATAGCTACCTGATTGCACAATTGCATAGCGGTATGCTAAATAATGCAAAAGGTGTCGGCAATGTACACCGCCAAAATCAACTCTCTATCTATGTGAATGAGGCAAAAGAGTCAGTAAGGCAACGTACACCACTGAAATCAGCTATCTATCTATGCAAATTAGACAAGAGTTAGTAAGTTAGACGTAGACAGAAATGGATATACAACAAATAGTGCAGATCTTTTATAAAACGAAGTACTGCTCACAAGAAGTAAGTCATATACAATTCCTCACACTGATAAAAAATAATAAGTTATTAGCAAGGAATTCTTGTAGTTGCCATGGAGCATTGCACAATTTCTAACGAATTCAGTATCGGGGGATGACATACTTGGCGAATAATTCTAGTAGCTTTCATGGAGCATTGCAACAGCCTGATGCCTCAGTGTGCTTGTCAACCATTAGCAACGAACAATTCCGAACAAATATTATGCCGAGAGATAAGTTACAACTCTGTAGATGTCATGGAGCATTGCAACAGCCTGCAACCTACATGGTGCTTCATGACCATCAGCGACAACTGGGAAATTCCAACTAAATTCAAAAAATGAACAGATAAGTTACCTAATTAACTTCTTGGCAATGAACACTGCTGGTTGTCCTGTATCATTGCAAAAGCCTGCAGCGTCCATACCTCCACTGTGCTTCCCGACCATCAGGAGGGAGCTCTTGAGTTCCATGAATTAAGAACAAACAGGAAAACTGAATATGGTTCATGGTGGATGTCTGTATATGTAGAATTAAAAAGGAGAAAAAGTTTTACCTGGCTTTGTGTCAAATTCGGCACCGGAAAGAAAAGAGCTAAAAAGAAGATCTAAAAAGGAGATAAACAGAAACATCAGAAAATTGGCAATAAGATAATTGACCTGACCGAATTGCCGACCGAGCCACCTCGACAGGATTGATCAAACAGAGTCAAGTCATCTTGGTCGACGTATTGAACCTCCTAGCGCTCTCCTCCTAGCGCTCTACGGCGCCCTAGGCGCCACCACCAGCCGCTCGCCGTTGGCCACTCCGGCCACGGCGACCACCATAATCTGCTGATACACATCCGTGTATCGACAGCCACAAACAAACTTGTGACCTACTCTGTATTGGATTGGCTGATCATGGCATTGTCGGACCTCAAGTTCGATTTGGGCATCAGTTTCGAAGAGCGCATCAAGGTTAAGTATGGGACTCCAGTTGTGATTGAGGAAGGCAGCAATTTGAGGCCTTTCTATCTGGTGGTGGATTTCTCTCGCTCCCGTATCAAGCTTAACGCGGAATCTGTAAGTCTTATTTTGCAATCTTCTTTTGGAGGAAAAGCTGCACTTTATCAAGTTATTGTTCTTCAGAATTGGTCCTATCGATTCTCGGTTTACTCTAGAGATGTGGGTTTCGAAATCTTCAAAGGTGGAAACATATTCAATTCTCTTTTCTGTATGAGCTTTTGGCTTTGGGGTAGAGGTGGACCTGATTCCCGCAAAGAATACCAACTATACCTGCAAGAACAAGAGAAGGAATGGACCATTGTTTCTCAGAAAAGATCTACAGGATCATATGCGGATGCTATCCAAGCGCCTAGATTCTACGATGATCATAGACAAATTCAAAATTCGTTTGGGAGGGATCAGCGGAATCATAATGATAATCATGGCACTTCAAGAGCGGGAGTTACTGGTTCAAATCGTATTTATGTCTCTGGGCCCAAACTTTATTGTGTCCGTTGCTTCTCTGACCAGCATAACAGGCCAAAGTGTACTAATCGTATTCGTTGCCGGGCTTGCGATAGATGGGGTCATATCGCCGATAATTGTTGGTTTTCTCCGAAGACTATTGGGCCGGCCCAACCTGGCTCGAAAGATATGGAAACTAATCGACAGAGGCAGGGGGCTCCTCGTTCTACGCGCCATGGAGATGACAACACAACGGTGATTTCGCGGTCAGACAGGGAGCAATTGATTGCTTTGCAAAACGCTAAGATTACAGAGCAGTTGTTCCCCTCACCGCTTCCAAACAGAGCACCTGCTACTTCCAGTCGTTCCACCTCCTCTACTCCACCTTCAAGGGTTTTCTCGAGTTCATCGGCTGCGCCAAGAGGAACTGAATCGGAGATGGCGAACTTCGTTTTTGATCCGGCTCCTTTCCTCCCTCCAGACCGTGCTGCATTGGTTGTGGAAGGCAGACCTGCTCGTGCACGCGTCATCCACGGGGAACGACGACTGTCCAACGAAGATTTGGCCATCCTCACCATTGTTCCTATGCCCCAAGGTGAGGTTGATTTCCAGAATGTTCATGAGATTATGGATGAATTTCTCCGTCTGGAAAGAAGGGTGAGGTACAAGTCCATCACTAGATGCCCCTTTGGCCAAGCATATGTCAGATTTGTGAGTATTGAGGAAAGGGATTGGTTTGTGAATAACAGTCCTCACCCTTGTGACGATGTTCATCTGGTTTTTGAAAAACATGACGAGGGCATGAACTGGCGTCGATTTAATCTGAGCAGAGAAGTTTGGATTCAGATCTTCGGTTTTCCCGCTGACCTTCGTAGCACGAAAGAGATTGCGAATGCAGTTAGAAGTTTGGCAAGTTGCTAGTCTGGGACAGAGTGAAATCCACTGACGCCTCTGTCATGATCAAAATTCGTGTTGACAACTTGTCTGATATCCCTTTGAGCTTGGTGGTCTCGGGTGCAGAATTATTTGTAGGGGAATCTTGGACCTGCCCATTGGTTATTCTTCAAGACATGCTCCAAGGTGGTGGTCCACCACAGGAAGATGACATCCCTCCTGATGGTAACCCGCACCCTGCTCCTGCTGAACCATTCCATCACCCTAATCAGAACAATCATATGGTTGGACCTATTGCTGCTCATGATGTCATGATGGAAGAAGCAGCTCTGAATCCTGCTCAGCATGTGGTGCATCACCCTATTCACATGAATATTGAAGATGCCATTGCAGATAATCATCAGATGCTTGATCCATGGCAGATGCAACATCATGCACACCATATTGATTTGGAGCTTCATGCTGGGGAATTTCTAGAGCTCAATGATCTTATGGAACCTGCTCCCAATGTTGCTGATAACCCTCAAGAAGATGATAGCAGTAATCTGACAGTTACTGATGACAGAATTGATAACAACTCTGTGGATTCCCTAGAGGTCCCCCCCCCCTTTGATTGAGGCCATGCAACCTATTGAGCAGATGAATCCACTTCCTCAAGTGGATATGATCCCTATTGATTTGAACTTCCCTGTTGTGCAAATTGAGGCGCTAATGGGTCTTCAATTTGAAGTGATGGAGGCTCCTGGGCCCCTTATCTTAGGCCCATCACAGCCCCTGGCCTTGTTCCCTGTTGAAGATGGCCCAATTGAAGATAACACTGCCACCCCTGACACTAGGACTCAAGTGACTCCTCTGGAACAGACTAATCTACTAGCCCCTCTCAATATGTCTGATCTTGTAGTAGATACAGAGATAGAGAATAACATGTCTGCCAGAAATCCACTCCAAGTATCTGAATCAGCAGATCTGAATAATATCACAGCTACTCAAATCCCCCTTCCAGAGGCTGAAGATGCATTGAATATGAGCCATGATATGGATGCAGGTATGGATGCACCTCCAGGATTCCCTATCCCATTATATAGTAATATATATGTAGGTGCTATGAAACTAGGGACAGAATTGGCTGACCCTGTTCTTCAGAATATGATGAGTGATTATGAACTTTCAGACAAAGATTTGCTAGGTGATCAGGGAGCTCAGCTGTGGAGTGAGCACTTTGCTCCTAGGGGTAAAGAGGACAAGGTAGTCAGAATTCCCATTGAATGGACTAATTTCTTTACTGCTGCCCTTCTCAATTCTGATAAATTTGAATGGGCCAAATCAGTTTTGTTCTCTAAATTTTGGATGTACATTATGGAAGGATCTGAGTCACCATATAAAGAATTTGTCATTCCTGATAAGTTAATTGAACATGTTGAACCAACATGTGATACTAAATCTTCCTCCCTGGGTTGCAGACTCCTGAGAAACAACCCATCTCTAAACTTGGAGCTTCCACTACCTGTGCACTCAATTTCAGCAGGAAGAGAAAGGATAAGGCACCTATGGTTGAAACAGAGGTGAGGAGAAGTTCTAGATTACTCCACCTTAAGAATGGCTTCAGAAAGAGGACTTGCATGAATAAAAACTGTATCAGTTGTAATGCAGTACCACCTACTATCCCTGCTAAGATTGTTAAGAATCTATCTATCTCTTTCTGTAAGGTGGACCCTAAGGATTGCACTGAGGAGGCTTTGATGGACAAGGGACACAAGAAGAAGAAGCATGAGGTGGAATCTGAAGATAAGAAGGACCCTGCAACTGTTGGAGATGTTGAAGATCCTTGTGAGGGGGAGGAAGCAGAATAGAGAGCTCACCTTTAGGAACTCTCTGTGTAGTATTCTAGTATTTTGATGTTTATGGATGCCTTTGTCAGTAACTTTTGGACTTGGAATACTGTCAGTTCATGCTATGCTGTGGACATATGGCATGTGGTCTTCAGTGATGTAGAATGGAAAAATTATCACAATGCATAATAGATCATGGAATATTTTGAACTGGAATATCAGGGGGATTAATGATCTCGATAAATGGTTGGCCTTGTATAATAAGATTGAAGAATCTGGTTGTGCTATTGTATGTCTACAGGAAACTAAAAGAGAATCCTTTGACAGCTTTTATGTCAAGAAATTTTGTCCCAAAAGAATCTCTAAATTTGATTTTGTGCCATCTAATGGTGCTTCTGGTGGATTATTCATTGCGTGGAATGAGGCATATTTCTCTGGAGAAACAGTTTTTAAGAATAGATATTCTATATCCATCAAGTTTACATCTACATATGATGATTCCTTTTGGATATTGACCAATATCTATGGTCCATGTCATCCTGAGCATAGAATTGATTTTCTGCACTGGTTCAGGAATATTGACTTTCCAGAAGACCATGACTGGCTGATTGTAGGGGATTTCAATTACATTAGATATCCTTCTAACAGAAGCAGGGAAGGTGGCAATATTCAAGATATGTTGGATTTCAATGAAGCCATTGCTACCCTAGCTCTGGTAGACATACCTATCAAAGGAAGAGAGTTTACCTGGAGCAATATGCAAGCTGCCCCACTTCTTGAGAAGCTAGATTGGATTTTCTCATCTGAATCCTGGACTAGCAGATTCCCTGGTACTCTGGCACTACCACTTTCTAGACCCATCTCTGACCATATCCCGTGATGATTCAGATTGGACTTAATATTCCTAGAGCTACTATCTTTAGATTTGAAAACTTTTGGCTTAAGCACCAAGATTTCAAACAAGTAGTGCAAGATAGTTGGATTCAAGAGACTCATGAAACTGATAGTGCAAAAATTATTACTGCTAAATTTAAGAGACTCCGTAAGGCATTGAAGATTTGGTCCAGGAATAAATCTCAGCATGAACTGCAGCTGCCATCAATGAACTGCAATGAGATCATAGGTTTCTATGATCAACTGGAAGAATTTCGTGAGCTATCCATTTGGGAGTCTAATGGCAGAAAGATTGTTAAAAAACATCTTATAGACCTTTTGACTAAGCAGAATATTTATTGGAAACAGAGAGCCACAATCAGATGGGCACAATTTGGGGAAGAAAATTCTAAATTTTTCCATGTCAAAGCCACGATCAAATACAGGAAAAATTTTATTGCCTCTATCAGAGATGAGCAGGGCATTGAGCATACAGAGCATACTAGCAAGGCTGCTATTCTAACCAGAGCATTCAAGCTAAGAATGGGAGAGGTATCTGTATCTGCTGACGATATAGGTCTGGTCAACCTTATTGATAGTATTGAGGGCTTAGAGGATCTTGAGATACCTTTCTCTAGGGAAGAAATAAATAAAGTGGTGCAAGAACTACCTATGGATAAGACTCCTGGACCTGATGGTTTTAACACCAATTTCATTAAAGCATGTTGGTCCATTATATCTGATGACTTTTATAGACTTATTGATGATTTCTATCATGGGAATATTGCTATTCAGAGCATTAATTCCTCTTTCATCACACTGATCCCAAAGAAAGATTGCCCAACCTCACCATCAGATTACAGACCAATCTCTCTGCTTAATTGTTCCCTCAAAATCATCACCAAGCTATTAGCTAACAGACTCCAAACTAAGATGCCTTCTCTGATACACAATAATCAATATGGTTTTCTTAAAGCAAAATCTATTCAAGATTGTTTACCATGGGTTTATGAGTATATCCACCTTTGTAAGCATTCTAATTTGGAAGCTGTTATTCTGAAGCTAGACTTTGAAAAAGCATTTGATATGCTTGAACATAGCTCTATTCAGAAGATTCTATTGGCCAAGGGTTTTGGTTCTAGATGGATGAGATGGATTGACCTGATCTACAACTCTGGTTTCTCCTCAGTTCTGCTAAATGGAATCCCTGGAAAGCAATTTAGATGCAGAAGAGGAGTAAGACAAGGGGATCCTTTATCCCCTCTGATTTTTGTCTTGGCAGCTGACTTGTTACAAGATATATTCAATGAGGCTATGCATAACAATCTTGTTATACCTCCAATTATATCTCAAGCTTGTCCAGATTTTCCTATTGTGCAATATGCCGATGACACTATTCTTATTATGCAAGCCAGCAATCAACAGCTTTTACATGCCAAAACACTCCTGAATCACTTTGCTGCCTTCACTGGACTGAGAGTTAATTATGCCAAATCAAGACTCATTCCTATTAACCTGATGCAAGAGCAGGTGGATACCTTGCTGCAATCATTTGGATGCTCTGAAGAGGTCTTCCCTTTTACATATCTGGGTATGCCAATGTCTATTGCCAAACCAAGAATTCAAGATTTAATGCCCATCATTAAAAGAATTGGTGATAGAATTGCTGGATGCACTTCCATGCTATCCTATGGTGAAAAACTTGTCTTGATTAGATCGGTTTTTTCAAGTCTACCTATTTTCTATCTGAGCACTATCCTAGTTCAAGAAACTGTTATTCAACAGATTAACAAGCTACTGAGATATTGCTTCTGGAGAAAATATGGTATGGGAGACAGAGGTACTGCACTTATTGCATGGGACAAAGTATGTAAACCCAAAGATCAAGGTGGATTGGGAGTCATTGATATCAGCATACAGAACAAGGCTCTTTTGATGAAACATATTCATAAATATTTCAATCAAGCAGAGTTACCATGGATTAGATTTATCAGAGAGAAATATCCAGATAGTACTCTATTATGCAGACCTGTGGGATCTTTCTGGTGGAGGAGTATCTTAAAATTGGTCCCACTATACAAGGAACTGGCAGTCTGTCAGATTGGTACAGGGGAATCAGTGCTCTTTTGGAAGGATAATTGGGAGGATCAATGTTTATCAAGAAAATTCCCTGAACTTTTCTCTTACTGCAAAAATGAGAATATCACTGTTAAGGAATTCATCACTTCACAGGATTTCTCTGAACATTTTCACCTTCCATTATCTGTGGAGGCTTTTAATCAATTTGAAACCATATGCCAAGACCACATTGATCTTGGAAATTCCATCCATAGAGATAGCTGGTCTCTTAGAGGGAATATACAATTCTCAGTCAAAAGGGTCTATGAGATGATGAAGGCTGGTCCATCAGCACATTGTGTGTTTCAGTATATTTGGAATTCTGCTAATATTCTGAGACACAAGATATTCTTTTGGTTACTCCTGCATGACAGATTGAACACCAGGAATTTACTATCAAGGAAGAATTTTCATATGCCCTCCTATGACTGTGATCTATGTGATGAACATAGAGAAGAGACCAATTTACACCTATTCTTTGACTGCTCTTTTCCAAGAATATGTTGGTCTAAGATTCTGCAAGATAAGAAGAGAGGCATCTCGGTTTATGATGAATGCCTTCTTATCTATAACTCATTGCCAAGAGGTATTGCCATGGAGATTTTAATCATGGGTTGTTGGAACATATGGACTGTTAGAAATGGCAAGATTTTTGACCATCAGACTCAGAATGTGATGACTTGGAAAGTATTACTTAGAAAAGATCTACTCAATTTATCTCATAGATGTAGGCCACTTAACAAGAATTCTCTTGTTAATTGGATTCAGACCTTCCTAGACTGTACCTAATTCAACCATGTTAGAGAGAACTGGCATTGGTTGAACATTTTTGGGGTGTTCATTTGTAAGTTGTATATATTAATATATGCCGTAGAACAATTGTTCTACGGTTTGAGCGCTTCAAAAAAAAAAAAGATAATTGACCTGAATTCTTATGTAACTTCTAATGTAACGTAAACAAACTTTCTGGTGTACACTCTAAACACCAAAAAATAAAATCAATAAGATTATTTGTTTCTTCCTAGTGAAACTGGCATTATTGACCTGAATCCCTAACTTTTGTTCGCAAAAATTCTACATATGCGTCTCTTCAAAAACAAATAACCATTAGCTATCTGAAACTGAAAGGAGGTTGAAGCACGAAATTTTATGATTTAATTATCTATACCACATGATTAAAACTCCAAGCATCAATTTACTGACCTATAAACCAGAGGCAAGAAACTGAAATAGTGCATCAAGAGAGGAAAATCCACATGAACCATACAAAATTGAAAATTAGCGATGCACGGATCTTGATAAAAATGATTATATTGCAATAGGAAATAATAGCCTTGTAATTTTTACTATCATGGATAAAAAATAGATAACCACTTCATTGGATAAAATATATATGACGGCCGGAGATGGGGAGCGCATCCTCCGCGGCGTTGAGAACCCGAGTGTCCGTCGCGCCTTCCGCGGCGTTGAGAAACCGAGTGTCCGTCGCGCCTTCCGCTGCGTCGAGCAGGACCACGAGCGCCGGCGGCGTGAGAAGCCGGGAAGGGGTGGCGGCGGAGAGGAAAAAGCGCGGGAAGGGGAGAAGACGCGCTGCGCGCGAGTGGGAGGAGCTTGGGGTGGAACACTGGAACATGATGCAATGGAGCATCTCGGTGAAGGCGCAGTGTCGTGACAGCATATGCTGGAGAATATGACGGCCGGAGATGGGGAGCGCATCCTCCGCGGCGTTGAGAACCCGAGTGTCCGTCGCGCCTTCCGCTGCGTCGAGCAGGACCACTAGCGCCGGCGGCGTGAGAAGCCGGGAAGGGGTGGCGACGGAGAGGAAAAAGCGCGCGAAGGGGAGAAGACGCGCTGCGCGCGAGTGGGAGGAGCTTGGCTAGGGTTTCTACCGCGGGACGCTGCTCTTTTGTCTCGCACGGTGAAAAGTGTGGGGCTGAGATGCAATAGGAGGGACCATTGAACGGACAAGAAATCAAATACCCTAAGAATCGCCCCTACATGGGCAAGGATGTTATGTTTAGATAATAAAATATTTTTAGAATGTTCACACCTCTCTAGTCCTACCCCTCTATCGTATTATTTTATTCACTTAAATGAATTTGGCATTAGGTTTTCTGGTTGCTCCCTCCCAAAATTTTGGCTATAAAACAAACAAAATTACGCTACACAATGTTGGCAAAAGCCAAAACTCAATTTAACGTGTACTCGGATTTAATCTACATTCTAGCTCATATATTTGATATATCTGTTTGGAATTATTCTATATTCTGAGTGGGTCCTATCTTGGTAATTTTGCTCATATATTTGTTCGAAATTATTCTACATTTTGATTGGGTCCCATCTCGATAATTGAGACGAAAGATAGGTCACAATCAACCAATCCCCGGATTACATTAATTAAGTCTGGTTTAACCAATTATGTTTTATATCTTGTGAGATTATAATTATGATTCATGTTAAAGTATACAAAAGTAGTGGTCACGGTAGGAGTAACATAGGTAGTAACATAATAAGTGTCACGTAGGCAAAAATGATGGTGTGTCACATATTTAATAAGGAGAGAGATAAGCGTGGTAACTAGCTATGTTACCACCACATCACACATTCCAATTCACAATGAGTCTACATCCTAACGTTTCTTTTTACTCCGCGTATTAGAATTGTCTTAAGTCAAACATCGCAAAGTTTGATAAGTTTTCAGAACGGAATGTCAATATTTATAATACCAAATCGATATAATATGAAAGTATATTACATGGTGAATCTAGTAATATTAATTTGATGTTATGAATGTGATATTTGTTTGCTATAAAATTGGTTAAACCTTAGCAAGTTTGATTTGTAAAAACCTAATACGGGGAGTAAAAAGAAAAGGAGGGAGTATAACACTATCTGTATGTTAGATCCCATTGTAAATCGTGACTAAGGGCATCTCCAGTCGCCCCCCCCCCCCCCCAGAGCCCCCCCAGGCGGCCTTTTTAGAGCCGGAAGCGGCGAATAGCGCCGTTTCCTCACCAGTCGCCCCCCTAGAGCCCAAATAGCGCCGTTTCGGCGCTATTTCGCGCCGCGGCATCCAGGCCAAACCAGACCCGATGGGTTCGACCTGGGGGGGCGAAACTGCGCGGCAGCGCGCGCGGGCCAGCTCTGTCAGTGACGCGCCGAATAAACGCGGGAACAGAACCCCCCGTGATCATCTTCTCGGAGCCCGCGTCGGTCAAAGGTTGCCGGCGTTTATGGCGTGGCGGCCGCCCAGTGCATGCGCCCGTTCAAAGGCTGCCGGCGTAATGGCGTGGCGGGCGGCAGCGAGGGGATGCGCGCGTAGTAAATGCCCGGCAGGCTACAAAATGCCCCGCCGCGCCAGCGACAGGACGCTTGATTCGAGCGCGCGGTCCGTCCGAAGACGGAGCCGACTGAGGACGACGACGACGAGGAGTGGCCTGGCCAGAAGGCCGCGCTGGAGCTGTCCCGCAACACGCTCCAGCCCCTCGCCGACGACGCCGCCGCGGACTGGAGCCTGCGGGAGAGCAATGCCGAGGAGCTGGAGCTCCAGCACCGTCTGCTCGCTGAGGCCGACCAGCACAAGGCGGCTCGCGACCAGGAGGCTGCCGCCAACGCGGCCCACCGCCGCGTCCCTCCCCCGCCGCCTACGAAGGACCCCGTCTACGTCGTGCTCGACCCCGACTCCGACGAGGAGGTCGAGTACCAGCGAGCCCTCGCGGCGAGCAGGTGGGGCAACTCCGGCTGCGGCGACCCCGGACAGGGAACGAGCAGGCGCGCCGGCGACGGCCCCGACGACGACGACGACGACGACGGCGACGACGTCGACTACAGCTAGGCCATCGCTGAGCGCCTGGGCCTTAAGTAGTTTAGGTTTAAATTTGCGTCGAAATTGTACGAACTTTGTCTCAAATCAATAAAATGTGCCTAGTTTCAAATCGAGTTTTTTTGGGCCGAAACTTGGGCTCGGGGAGCGACTGGGAAGCCTGCCCCCCAGGTTCCAGATTAGCGCCATTTGGCGCCGCGGCGGCCCCAAAACGGCGGCGTTTTGGGCCCTGGGGGCGCAACGACTGGAGATGCCCTAACCTAACAATAAATGGTAGTCTAATTTAATAAACGGAGGGAGTATCTGAATTTACAGTAAATCGGAACCGAGGGAGTACATTTTATATGGAAAACGCTGCACATCAGCCGGAGGCTCGCGCGCGTTCCATCCTCCGGGTCGTACGCTCGCCACGCGTCCACTCGTATCGAACCAAAAGCCAGACCACATACGTGGACCCATCACTCCCTAGATCTTATCCCTGCACTCTGATGCATTTTTTCTCTGCTCATCCTATCGCCGCTACAACGTCTACCAAACTACCAGATCCCCTACCTCCGGTGACCGGTGCCCCGCGCCTCCACTCGCGGACGTTCCTCTTGCAGTGGTCGTTCCTCTTGTGGTGGTCGTTCCATGGGAAACAGACGGTGCGGCGTGCGGCGGCGCCGCCGGTGATGGTTCCACGGAGGTGCGGCGTGCGGTGGTGGTCGCGGGCGGCGGCGGCGGAGATGGAGACGGCCCGTGTGAGTCCGGGCGGCGACGTCGGAGATGGAGACCACGGGCGCCCTCACCTTCCTCCCGCGGCGGTGGTTCCATGGGCGATGGCAAGTGCGACGCACGGGCGCCGCCACCGGTAATGGAGGCCATGACGCCCCTATCCTCCACCGCCGGATCCCTATCATGAACCCCTACCTCCCGTCGGAGGACGACACCTGCTTCCCCTGCCTCCCGTGTTGCGACGGTGGGCCAAGGTTGCTAATGGAGTCGGCGGCGGGTGATGCTCACCGAAGACCAAAATTTTTTGCTCCTTTTGTGTAATTTTTTTGCTCTTTTTGTGTAAATTTTTTGCTACGAGAACTCCAGCAATATCTCCGGCGAGGTCAAATTTTTGCTATCATAGAACATTTTTTTTGCTACAACAATTATAAGTTTTTGCTATTTTCGCACAAACTTTTTGCTATTGAGATTTTCCGGCGATGTCTCCGGCGAGATCCTACCGGCGCCGTTTTCCGGCGAAGTTGGTTTTTGCTACAGTAGCATTTTTAGTTGCTACAGTGCCTCCGGCGAGGTTTGACTTTTTTTTTTTTTTTTTTGGCCGAAACGTTTTTTGCTACATGTGAGCAAAAGCGGGACTTTTTTTGCTACCGGAGCAAAAGCGGGATTTGAACAAAAATGGGACACGTGTCGGCTTGGGAACCCGGGGATGGAAAAGTTTGATCGCGGGGACGCCCAGCGCTGTCCATTTTATATTGAACCGATTCAAAACGCTACAATCATGCACACTACAGTTGGTCGACATCAATGCCAGCTAACTACAGCTGTATCGAACAGACTAAGTGAGGATTCCACCAACCACTGTTTGACCTTCACGATCAGAACGAACACGCCACCAACTAAATAGTACTACTAGCACTGCAGGATGGCTAGACTATTCAAAGTGCTCGTCAGTAGTCCAGTTGTGCAGTCGATTCGCACAAAATTCTCGTCAGTTGTCCAGTCGCCGCGCGTGATGGGGTCACCGGTGGACGTCGCCGAGGCACCGTCGCCACACGTCGTGGAGGACTGCCGCGGCGTGCTGCAGCTGCTCAGCGACGGGACCACCGTCCGTTCCGCGGCCGCACCGCACATGGTGGAGGACCGCGACGACGGACGCGTCGAGTGGAGGGACGCCGTGTACGACGAAGGCCGCGGACTCGGCGTGCGCATGTACAGGCCGCGCCTGCGACAAGGGAAGGAGCGGCGGCTGCCAGTACTGGCCCACTTCCACGGCGGCGGCTTCTGCATCGGCAGCTACGCCTGGCCAACCGTCCATGCCTGTTGCCTCCGCTTCGCCGACGAGATCCCCGCCGTCGTGCTCTCCTTCGACTACCGCCTCGCGCCGGAGCACCGGATCCCGGCCGCTCACGAGGACGCCGCCACGGCCCTCCTCTGGCTCCGCGACCGGCTAGTCGACGGATCCGACGATGACGTCCACGCATGGCTCGCCGATTCCGGCGCCGATCCGGCAAGGCTCTTCGTGTCCGGCGACTCCGCTGGCGGTAACATGACGCACCACATGGCCGTGCGGTTCAAGGCGACGGGGCTCGACCCGGTCAGGATATCCGGGTACGCCCTGCTCATGCCGGCGTTCGACTCGAAGACGCCGACCCAGTCCGAGCTGGTCTCAGCGGGCACCGCGTACCTGAGCCGGGAAATTGCTGAGCGTTACAGCCGGCTGGCTCTTCCGGTCGGTGCCAACAAGGACCACCCGATGTTGAACCCGGTCGGGCCGGACAGCCCGAGCCTGGAAGTCGTCGGTGGCCCCATGCTCGTCGTCGTCGGCGGCGACGACATGTTGAAGGACAACCAGGTCCGGTACGTGGAGCAGATGAAGGCTGTGGGGAACGACGTGGAGCTCGTCGTCTTCGCTGGTAAGGAGCACGGTTTCTTCTCCAGGAGCCCGTGGTCGGAGACGAGCAGCGAGGTCGTTCGAGTTGTTGGGCGGTTCATGGACAGAGATGCAGCAGATTCAGCCTGAGGGTGTCACCATATCAATAAAAGTTTGTGTTTTCAATATTTATTCAATGTTGATTCTTGGCCCACCACCATGAAGTTATATATGGATCAAGCGACCGAGGTTGGCAACAATGCAGTCATCCGCCGGTGCTCTGTCCAGATCTGGTGCCCATCGTGCGGCCTCGTGGGGGATGTGGAAACTGCAGGGCCAAGTGTAGTTTTTTTATGTGTTTGTGTGGTAAGTTCGTAACCATGCATTGCTCCGAAAACGCTCTTTGTCGAGCGCGCGAGCGCTCGCTCGATGCGCGCGTCCGATTGTTTTTGTGCGCTCGCTCGATGCGCGCGTCCGATTGTTTTTGTCCTAACGTCCGCGTGGTGGGGTCCCGTCTATTCCCTTTTTTTTTTCGTTTCCTTTCTCTTGTTCAAATTAATTCGAAACGGTTCTATCCCCGAAATGCCTCGCCCTCCCCCTTCCACCGGCAGAGACTGCCCGTAATCGACGGCGACGAGCGTCGTCTCGATTTGTCCGCCGCCGGCCGGACTCCGCGCGTAACACAGGTCTCTGGACGGCGGGGCGGCGCAGTATCGTTGCCTGTTTTCATCCTTCCCCCTTCTCCTCTGTCTCCGGCACTGCAAACTTCATCATCGACGGCGACGAGCGTCGTCTCGATTTATCCGCCGTCTGCCGGACTCCGCCATATCACAGGTTACCGGATGTCGGGGCGGTGCAGTATTGTTGCCGGTTTTTCATCCTCGTCCTTCTCATCTGTCTTCTGCACTGCAGAGTCCACCATCGACGGCGGGGCACCGTCTTTTTGAGCTGGGCGTCCCGGTCTGACCGCCCCGCCGCCCTTGGTGCAGGAGACGGTGAGGGTGCGGGGGCTCAGCATCAGCGGCGTTTTCTGTTCTTGTTTCCCCTTCTCCTTCGTCTGCGGTCACCTTCTCCCACTCCGTTCTCAAATCCGCGCCAGATCTGAGTAATAAGCAGTCGTCGTCCAGTGTTCGGGCATTTCTTGTCGGAGAACCGTCTCTCGCCGGTAAGTGTCATGTCATATTCTTCAATTTCCCCCTCGCAGTGTCTGCTGTTTACTGTAATTTAAGTGCTCCTATGTCCGCCGTCGAAAGTTGTGGTAGTTTCTTGGTTTGGCAGAATAGTCTCTGTGTGTGCCGTCGCCGCGGAGCTCCGGACATTTGTGGTAGTCCATGTGGTCATGTTTGGTAGCCTGTTTTTTCCCCCTCATGTAGTAAGGGATACTGTCAGGTTTTGTTGCCTGCCATTGTTGTTTTTTTTGGAGCTTTCTGCATTTTGCTACTGAGAGGGGAATTTGGTTTGTTGGCTCTGTTGCGAAATCGATGCCTGTAACACTTAGCTTGTAGTTAGCTTTTTGTTTTTCATGATGAGTGTAGGTATCCATGTTTGGTATCTGTTTCCTTTTTTGTCCTTAAATTGAGGTTTGTTGTTTACTAGTAGTCAAGAAGTGTTGAATTATCACCAGACCGTAGTACTCTGCACGCAGGTGGCCATGTACTGATATGTGATGCGCTCATGTTCGGGTACCTATAGGTGTTCTCGTCAAGGACGCTCTTATTTGATGGTCGTCTTTGTGAAGGAGGCGACTGTCGTGTTGTGGATGCAACAGAGTTGTATTTTTAGGTTTGGCAGAGGAACCATGCCGATCCTTGCCGTCGTTGATTGGACATTTTTTGCTTGATTTCGTTATAGTGTCAGAGCTTAGACAATGGCAGTTTTTGGGATATGTGAGTAAATGGTGATCATTTGGTGAATGAGTTCGATAATTGGAGTTGTAGTTGTACACGACAAATTTTTTATGTAGTAATGTTTTTTTGATGTTTGCAGCTTTAGTTTGTTGACTATATATAGTTGTTGCTGTACATGGCATGGTTTGATTTTGTGTTTTTATATTTTTGTTTTATTTTTTGTTTTGTTTAAAACGAGTATATAAGTCTGAAATTTTGTTTTTAGGCTGGTCAACTGTAAGTCTGTATTTTCGATTAGCAGTTACAGTAGTTAGCTTGAGAAAATAGTTTACTTGTAAACAATGCAACAAACGTTACCTAGCGACTATATTTTGAATTATTTTGTCCTCTGTTTTTCGTTTTTTTATTGGTTATATCATTTACTTTTTGTATTTTTTTGTCTTGTAATTGCAGTATATTTTTTCTTTTTGGTCTTATTCTAGGTTGTGTCCCAATGGCTGGAAAGCGGAAGGCAGTAGGTGGTCATGTAGATGGTTATTTGCCAGTTGCTAGTAAGCGTGTTAGGAACAGGGCGTCCCCATCTTCTCTAGTTGAGCTGTACGAACACCTAACTGATGAACAGAAGGTTGTTATTGGTGAAATGGGCTTGGGAAGTATGCTCAACATCAAATGCCATACTCTGCACAATCCTGTCATCAACTGGTTAGCTCCTAAGTATGACAGGTTCTCGCGTCAGTTTGTAATCCCAGGGCGGGGTACTATCCCATTGACCGCTGCTTCTGTTTATCGCTCGATGGGTCTTCCACGTGGTGAATTGCCTGTTAGATATTGTCTGGATTCATCCATTGAGAATCGTCTTCGGCCTATTCTGTTTCCGGATTGTGCAAATGCTCCACAGACTACCAAAGTATTCAACATACTGAAAGAGATGACCACTGCAGATAAAAAGTTCCAGCAGATCTGGATCATGTATTTGACTTCGACCATCCTCGCTCCAACGTCTCTAAACAAAGTTAGCAGCAGATGCTACCCAATCATGATAATAAACTGCAAATGTTTTTTAGGCTTATTATCTGATCTTTTTTTTTTGTATATTTTATTTTCTCAATCATCTTCTTTTATTAAATGTGCTAGTGGGTTTCTTTTGTTTTCTTTAACTTTTATTTTACTGTTATTTTTTTGTTTGCAATTTACCATTTGCTTGCAAAAACCAGTACGTAGTCTATTCCCAATAATGTGATCAAGGCAGATGAATGAAAATTACCAACCCTTCAAAACTTATTTATATTTTTTCCCAAAGAATGTTATCAATGGTGATGAATGGAAATTACCTAATTTTAAGTACCAATATATATTTTATTGTTCTGAAGAAATTATCAAGGGAGATGAATGGAAATTACCAACACTTTTTTTTAGAAACCAGTGTACAGTCTATCCCCACGAATGTTATCAAGGGTGGTGAATGAATATTACCAACCCTCGAAAACCATATATATAATTTCCGAAGAAAGGTTATCAACGGAGATGAATGGAAATTACCAACCCTTTGAAAACATATATATATTTCTTTCGAAAACAAAGTAATCAATGGAGACGAATGGAAATTACGAACCCTTTGAAAACATATATTTTTATAACTTCCCCCAAGAATGTTATCAAGGTAGTTAATGGAAATCACCAACCCTTTTTACAAACCAATATATATTTTTATTTCCAGATATTTTTTATAAGTGGCAATGAATTAAAATTAACAACCCTTTTCAAAAACCAGTATTTATTCTATTCTCAACAATGCTATCAAGGTATATGAATGAAAATTACCAACCTTTTTTACAAACTAGCATATAATCTATTTTTCCAATAATTTTTAACAAGGGTGATGAATGAATATTACTAACTTTTATTTTACTGTTATTTTTTTGTTTGCAATTTACCCATTTGCTTGCTTATGCCACTGCAATAATTTCGTTTTTTTATATCAGGATAATGTTGAGGAAGTAAGAAATATGAACTTATGCCAGTTTGTTTGCGACAAACTTCATGAAGAATTATCAGCTGGCAAAGTTTCTGGCGCTTGCTTGCTTCACATGATGGTATAAATAATTTTGTTGAAACAGTCAACATCGAATTTTTGTGATTTTTCGGCTTTATTCTGGTTATTACAATGTTTCCTTTATGCCTTTTTTTGTAGCTTATGTATGTTGACTCATTAGATATCAGTGGACTGAATATTGAGCTGCCAGATGGTCAATTCCTTGTCAATATATGGTCAAAAAATAACATAGACATTGTGCTAGATTCAGACATGAAAAGAGACCTTTCAGGATTTGGTAACTTGGAGGCAAGTTATTGTTTATTTATCTTTTTTTTCCTGTTTTTTCAGTGGCAATGTGTTTATGAGTCAAGTCCACTGTATAATCCTCTTTTTTTCAACTTTATTGTGTGTCTCATGCATTCATTTGTTTTATTGTTCTGTTTTTTTTTACAGCTGAAGCCTCTATTTGCTACAGATCATAGATTCTTTGGTGGTTCGGATGGTTTCCAAGCTTTCATTGACACAAACACTGCCCGTAATTGTCCCAAACCGGTGAGTGTTAGTTGCTTCTTTTAAGTATTTTTCTATACATTTCAACTTCTCTTTACATCATGCAAGAATTTTAATTATTATCTATGTGACAGTTATTCCAATCCTTTTTTAATATAATTCTATATGTTATTTTTAAAACACAGCGCAAAGAGAAAGTTGCTAGATTGGTTGGAGAGTTCTCAGCAGGCATTACCCGTTTGCTCGGTACATTGGTTCAGGGTTGGACTGAAGTGGACGATAATGATGCTGTTCTGGTCGAAGAATCTATCAAGAAAATTGGCGAACAGTTTGTTGCTGGTAGTACATCAAAGACAGATAAACATACTCAAGTCAATACTGCAGTCAGTATCGGCGGAACGGTGTATCCAAGTGGTACCAGCAAAGTCAAAGATGTTGAAAATCCATTGGCTCCCCACGTTGTTTCACCTCATCGTCACGGTGAATTTTCTGTGACTCCTCGTGTGACTCGTTCCGCTTCAGCTACAGCTAGAGTGAGACATAGCGATGATGGGAATGTTTATCTGAATGTCAGTCAGCCAGAACATAATAGTTCAGCTCTAGATGACAGTGACAACAATGAAGACAACGAGGCTGATCGTTTCTTCATAAGAAGCAGAGTTACTGGTCCTGGGAAAATTGATTCGGTTACTTGTTTTAGTCCTGCGAGTCACGATTTTACTCTGCCCACACATGGTGCTGCTGTTGATGCATCAATTTCTTGTGGTGATGCAACTCACGATGATTTACATCTCGGCAATGAATCCACTCATAGAGTTGTATGCAATGATCTTGACATTCTAGCTGATGCGGTACTTCTTCAGAAAGAAGATTATCCACGTGATGACGAGGAGTCAGATAGGATGGTTGTGAGAAATAAATTTGAAGACAAGCCAGCCATACCATCACCTTCTTCCGATGGAGAAGTTATTGGAAATAATCTCTGTAGGCCTGAGTGCAAAGTGGATTATTTAGTCAGTAATGCCATGCCCGATGTTATTGTTGAAAATGCGCTGTACAAATCTCATGATCTTAAGAGGAAAAGTAATGATGTTTCAACTGAATGTGGAGCAAGCACCATCGTCTCTGATCTTATAGGTTACAGCCCAGACGGTAATATCGCTGTCAAACTTGATAAGAATCGAAGAAAGGCTACACCGAGAAGGTATTTATTACCATTTTATTTGTTTTGAGTCACTAGTAGAAGATGTTGAAGGCAGGTCCCTTTTTTTTTCTTTTTTTTGCTCCATTTTTTCTATATGTCTATCGCATCTAAGTTGGCAACATTTATATGATAAGCAATATAATCCACTTTTTGTCTTTTCTTTTTTATTTTTGGTTCAATGAATCGCAGATGTAAACATTTTTTAGTTTCTTACCATTTCTATTTTTTTATTTACCTTTTATATAGTAAAACAAATCATTCACCAGAACTATGTAATTAAGATCAGCATGATAATTGAAAATGAAGATACCGTTTCTGTAGATATAACTTTTGTTTTACACAATCATAATAGTTATTTTTCTGTATTTTTTTTCCTCTGGTAAAAGTGTTTTTCTTGTAGCCTCTTTTTCTGTTCTTTTCAATAAATAATATGTAGTTTTTTTTCAATGCAGTATAATACGAAATGCCAGCGCGCAAGCAACAAGATCGTCACCACGTTTTACGGCAAAACTGATCTCAACAACAGGTGCCAATGCGCAGTCTGAAGCAGAGACATGTAAAGAAGCTTCTGTTCAGAAAATAGTTGACAGTCGCGTGGATTCTTCAGCTAGTAGTCCTACTGTACTCATTGGGAAATCAGCACCTGCTAAAGTCCAACCTTCTCCTGTAACAAATCGCCGATCTTCACCCAGATTTCGTATTACAACTATTGTGGCAGATGCACAAAGTTTAGATGGCGAAAACCCAGTTTGCGTAGCAGGTAATTTTCTTATCAGTTTTTTGTTTTGTTTTTTCAGCGCGGTCCCTTGCTGGATGCTTTTTTATAACTTGGTATATTCTTGGTACATATCTCAGGTTTGCCCTCTGCTGTTATTTGGTATATTTTTTGTGGGTGGTTGTCTTTTTTTTACGAAAGATGATCATTGCCGTCTGCATCAATTGTGATTTTGGTCGTTTTTGTTTGCTGGTCGATGTGTATTCTGACAGCAGGATGTGTTCATGGCTAGCCCATACCAGTGAGGCTACTAAGAGAATTTGTAGTTTCCTAAAGCAATAATACCTGAAGATTTTTTATCTGTTTTCTGAAAAGTTTTTTATCAGTTGTTTTTCTGTGTTTTTGTGCTTTCACCAGTGTCATTTTACTACCATGTTTTCTTTTTTCTTTTTGTAGCCTTTGTTTTTGGCATGTGTATACTTTTTATCCTTTTTTTAATTTTTATGCATGTTTATATTTTTTGTTTCTTTCCTGCATGAAGCGAAAGTTCATACATCGAAAGAATACATTGTAGAGAGCATCCCTCAAGTTCAACAACCTAAATCTGGCATTCAAGATCGTGGTACTGATGAAGGTATGTAGTTGTTGTTGATTATCATTTCTGTTTCAAGGTAGCTTCCGTTTGAATGCGATTGTTTATATTTTTGCTTCTTTTTTGTACAAAGCCAAAGTTCATACATCTAAAGAAGACATTGTAGAGAGCATCCCTCTAGTTGAACAACCTAAATCTGGTATTCAAGATTGCGGTCCTGATGAAGGTATGTAGTTGTTGTAGATTATCATTTCTGTAGCACGGTAGTTTCTGTTTGAATCCGATGTAATTTCCTTTTTTCAGTATAGTTTGGTTTAATTTCAGATATGTTTTTTGTTTTTACTTTCTTTGTTTAGATGATGTACAGATCATATATGTAACTCCAGCGGTTGAGCAAGTTACTGCTGTTTCGCCTCCCACTATAACTCCACGTACCAGGCTCAGAGTTGGGAGAGTTATTCAACCATCAAAGTTTTTGCTGCCACCTTATGTTAACATCTCAAGCACTCCGGAGCAAGATGAGCTATACCAGAAGGTTATAAAACACAGAAGCGACTCGAAAGATTCAAAGATAAAAGGGTAATAGATCATTTTTTTTGTTGTGCCTTTTTCCATTTTCAGATTGTGAGCCCACTTTTTCTTCTTTTGCATACGTATTATTTGGGTTTTTTCTTTTTCTTAATTAGGTAGTAATATAATTTACCAATTTATGTTATCATTTTATATGAAGTGAAATGTTCCTTCAAATCAAGCCGATGTGGGTCACAACTAGCGACTTGGCTGACAGCATAACTGGTCAAATGTCGAACACTGTGGCAGAAATTGGCATATCTGTCCTCCAAGATTCTTGCGATAATAAGAAGATAATTTTCCCATGGGTGTTAAGTGTATATCTTCTTGACCACAAATTCAGTTCCAGAATTGTTCAACAACATTTTAGGAGAGATGCCAAGTATAAACTTAGTCACAAAAATGTGGTATGTTTTGTCTCCGTCCTTTTTTTGTTATCATTATTTTTTTGTATGCCCTGTATATAGTAGATCCACCTATTTTTTTTTGTTGTTGTTTTTGCATCTACTTTTTTGTTCTCTTCCACGCAGCTTTTGTTTCCCGTGTTACAAGATATTGGCACTGTTCGTAAACGATGTGGTCATTGGTATGTGTTGTCATTGAATTTCAATGCAAAGAGGTTTGAAGTGCTTGACTCTGCTCGCGGACCACGGAATCTCTCGCTCATTGAACATGCTACCTCCTTAGTGGATTCTATAAAATGTGCATACAGAGTCAATTATTCCAATTCAGCAAAACAAATTGATGACTATCAGCTTGAATACATTGATGTGCCAAAACAGAACAACTCGTGAGTCCTCGTTTACTATTTTGTGTGTGCATTTTATTTTCTTCATTTGTTTTTCATTGTGGAGCTTTTTTGTTTGGTTCATGATATATCATTATGTACATTTTTATTACAGGATTGATTGTGGGTTTTTCATGATGAAATTTCTTGAGCTCTGGGATGGACGGGTTTTCCCCGCAATTACATGTGACCAAATACCAGAATATAGGAAGATTTTAACGTGGACTTGGCTTCACCATCCAAGGAATAAGTTCACAAACTGGAAGTTCTACTTAGAGGCAAACAAAATCTAAGGTTCATTTTCTCCATAACTTTTGTAACTCCATAATATCAATTTTTTCCTAGCATGCTAATAATGGGAATAATTGAAGAAGTAATAGTAACGCAATATACTGATTTATACAAAGTACTTAAACGCCAAATCATCTTTTTTGTAACTGCTGTTATTTCTTGCATGTCTTCAGGCGTTGATCGTTGTTTGCTGCATGCTTTTTGCTGTCATTCGTCTGAGCATATTTGTTCTTCCTCAATTCACTGCTTTTTACATTGTCTGCACTTGATCTTATTATATCGCTTTCTGAACTTTTTGCTGTCACTCATTGCTTGATTGCTGAGTATTGCTCTTACCAACCTGAAAATATTTTTTGTAGAGAACAATTATTGTTAACAGACCAATCTTTTTTTTGCCATAATAATATATGCGAACAAGAAGTAAAATGTATGCAAAAATCTATTATAGTAATTTTTTTTTGCTACAAACCTTGTCTCTGTCAGGACAGAACGGTCTTCTGTGTCCTTCTAGTCTGCAAAGACTGCATTTTCTTATCTTTTTTTGTTTCTTTAGAGCAGCTTGCTCATAGTGATTCTTTGGCCTTTCACCCATGTTGAATCCTTGGCTAGCTGAATGTGGAGGATCTTTGTAGGTTGTTTCCTTTGTGTATTCATCATGTTCTTGACCACCTGGAACTTCTTCAGATGTTCGTTCTTTGTTAAGGTCTTCATTGATTTTGTTTGATGTGTCGTTATCCTCTGTATCATTCTCCTGTTTAGTCACCGGATCATCGACAGCCCTTCTCTTTCTTTGTCTTGTTTCTTTTTCATTTAATCTCTGAATCTTATCATCAATGATTGTCTTCTTGAGTTGAACGATCCCAGCACCAAACAAGTCGTATGACCTATCATCCGTGCAAACTGTGGATAGTACATGTGATACTTTGCTCATTTCAATTGCATGCCTCACAGCTAAGTGTGTCTTTTCACTCCTCGTCAAGTCTGAAGTTGCAGTCATGTTTGCAACCTCTATTCCAGCTGCTGTTGTCCATCTTGCATTTATGAAGCTCAGAGGCAATTCTGTTATGCCATTATGCATAGCAACTCGTAGTACGTGGCAACATTGTATGCCATCCCTTGACATCTTATAACATGACAGGTGTACACGCTTCCGTCAGCTGATATGTGCACCGTGTATTCTGTTCTAGGAAATTCAGCGTTCCAGTAATTTCCTAATCTTTTCACTATATAAGTTCTGTTTGGTTCAACATTTTCAACATTGTAAGCAGTTGTTTTCTTCATCTCCTCTGCAAATTTTGCATATATAGGGTCCGTGTAGATTTTAGCTGCTTCTCTCTCCAATGGATTATATCCCCAGTGTCCTGTCTCCTTTATTTCTGTTTTCTCCCGTAGCCTGTCAAGATCAGCTTTTTCTCTTGTATAATGAGATATTGTTTGAAGAATGCGGAAATAGTGTCCTTCCGTTTCACGTAATGCTTGAAAAGTGAGTTAGTGCTCTCACTTCTTCCAGTTGATGATGTGAAGGGGAAGAAATGGTTCATGAAGTAGGCCGGTACCCATTCGTTTCTTATCTCATATATCCTCTCTAGGTGGGCCTCCCCTTCAGCATTGTGTTGCCTAAGTAGTGAACTCCAGCCAGTCTCAAATTCTTCCGGTGTGAAGGAGTTTCTAATTAATGCCCTCAATAGTTCATGTAATGGCACACGGGCTGCAAAGAAAGTGACTAATTTTTCTTTCAGCTTTTTTCCAACATGGAAGTTGCAGTAGCGGTGAATCGTGAAAGGTAGCACTGCTTTTATTGCATTCCCCATTGCTACACATTGGTCTGTGATTATTGTTTCTGGACATTTATTCCCCATGACCGAGATGAATGCAGTGAACAGCCACCTAAAGGTCTCTTCTGTTTCATCTTTCAGCAAAGCAGCGCCAAATAGCACTGTTTTTCCATAGTTGTCGACCCCAACTATAGGTGCAAACGGCAAACCATACTGGTTTGTTGAAAAGGTTGTGTCAAAAGATACAAACTGGCCAAATTGCTTGTAGTTTGCTTTGCCAATGCTATCTGTCCAGAACACACTCCTGACAACGCTATCCTCCACCTGCATTCTGTGTGAGAATCCTGGCCTGTCGTGACATTCATTTTTAAAGCATTCTAATAGTTCGAACATCTCTGTTCCTTAGTTTTTCTTTCTCTTTTGCTGCTTGGTTGCTCAGATACTTTGTATCGAAAGGCACAGCCCGGAAACTGCCTCTTGTTTTCCTGAATATCTTCATTATGTTTCGTGGGGGCACCCTTGTTTCCTGGAGCATGTCAATCAAAGTTCTGTCTGATTCTGACATGTGCCGGTGACATTTCATGAACCTTGTAAGCCATAGAGATGGAGCCAATGGGTGGTTGTGCTCTAGATGTACATGTTTGATCGCCCATTTTCCTTGTTCCTCTTTTACAGTCATTTTAACTTTGCACCTTGTCTGCACGATTTTGTTTGTTCTTCTCCTCTTCAGTGCACTGTCTTTGCACTCAGTAGACCTCCTATTGCACGTGAACGACTGCTTGTTGATTACATTGCTAATTTTTGATTCATAGCTTGTATCTTTCCTTATTGCGAACCCCATTTTCCTAGCATAAACTGCAAAGAAGAAAAATGATTCGTCCCTTGTGTCAAAATCCATACCATGTTCTGGTTTAGATGCTTGCGATATTTCAGATATAGTGGGGTAGTTGTTCTCTGTGAACATTTTATCCATTTCCTTCTCCTCAACAGATGGCTCTTCTGGATTTATTGCTTTCTGAATTTCATCGTCAGGTATGTCCTCATGGTTGACATCCTCATTTCCCAACTGGATATGTTCAGCTTCTTCTTCTTGACACTGAAGTGACTGTCCTTCTCCACGCATATGTAACTCGGCATCATCTTCATCTTCCATGTTTATTTCCTGTTTGAAAAATATATTAAACTTCCTGTTATACAATTATTATTGAGGCCAACTTTTCACTGTTTGTGTTAAATTCCTTTTTCGATCTAAATTGGTTTTGTAGTTAACAGTAGCAGTATCCATATTCTTTTTTTGTTATATTGATTTTTAACTCACCTCATTCAAGTCGATATGTAACATTTTCGATTTGGATGCCTCATTTTCTGCGTTTGACATCGACGAGTAGTTAGGAGAGGTCGGCAGAGCAAGGATCCTTTCTTCTAGTTTTCTTAACTCATCATTTTGGTCACTCTCTGCTTTGTCTCTTCGTCGCTGAAGAAAAACCTGTTTGGAAAAGGCAAAACATGCACATTTGTTAATTCGAACCATTCGAATTGTTATCAAGTAACAAAATGTTTTTTTATGCGTTTTATCTTCAGTACCTGCATAAACCTGTCCAGAAATTTCCTCGTGTCCACTGGCTGTTTTAAGTTCATTGACTGAATAATCTCCTGGGCTGTTGGTGATTCCAGCCCTGCTTTGGCCTTATCATCATCTCGCTCGGAGTTGTTTTCCATCTGAAATCAGTATAAATACTATCATTTATGCTGTCACGACAAGGTTTAATTTTTACTCATATTTTGTTAATGTGTTTTTATTATTTTTCCAGGTGTTGGCATGATTACATCCCCCCAATGGATCATCATATGCACTTAAAGGAATGTTGGATTTATTTTCAATGCTACATGAAGATAGAAGTTTTTTAGTTCTGCCTTGTGTGATAAAGTTTTTTTTGTAGGCTTCTATGGTGTTTGGCTACAAATCTATGCAGATTTTCTGTGTTTTTTATGTGCTTAATGATATGTAAGACTATGTAATGAATATTACATTCCCCTGTCCATGATGCATCTTGTTGAATGTATAGCAATGTAAGGTTACTGTTTTGTTTTGCTTAATATGTAAAGATGGCAATGGTGGATTTATCTAAGCATGGGATGCATATAATCTATGAAAAAACAAGGTATGTGCATGCTGATTTTTTACCTTTTTGCTTGTCCTCTGTTGCCTTTCTTCTCAACCTCCTCTATCTTCGACCTAATGCGCAAGCTTGGATCTCCCAGTCCCTTCTGCTTCGTATTGATGGCGGCGCTGTAGGGTTTAGGGAGGAGGAAGGGGGCAGGAAGAGGTCCTCCTCGATCTCTTCTTTGGGCCGTAGCCAGGTGGAAGAAATAGGACAGCTGTAATGCTTGGAACTTTTTTTCAGTCGTGTCCTTGCGTGCATTAATTTTTACAGAAGTGGGTACATGGTTTTTTCCTTCACATATGTATTGCTTCTGTGCTCGCTCACTTTTTTTACTTGAACTATTTTTATGTTACCCTGGGGGGTTTTGTAATATGGAAAAGGCACCTACCACGAGCTGCCACTTTTTGCCATGGAGTTGTTTATTCATTTGTTGTTCTCCCTATCTCGTGAGGCTTCTTCTGCTCCCCTAACCTCTGCAGATCCTGCACGCAAAGTCCCCCCAAATCTAGATCGTAATTATTCTTGTGTGGACAACTCAAAAGAAGCTGGTCATTATGTAGAGAAGATTTTTTTTGATTGAGTTCTACTGCTTCTTCATCTAGGTACTGGCTTCTTTCTTCCCTCCCCATCTCGAGCTTGATTTTATTTTTTTGTCGAAGATTCTAATCTTTGCAGCACTCCCCATGTTGTAACTTGCTAGATCTTTTCTACTTTTTTTAATCTCACGGTTTTGTGTGCTAACTCCCTTCTTCTTAACTTGCTTCTACAGCTATCATGAATCTCTTCTCAAGTCCAGTACGAGATTCATTTTTTTTGTACTTACTTGGCCTGTTTTTTTCTTTTTTCCTTTTTGTTTTTGGTGATATGCAGGCAACAATATAAGCATAACTGTTATTTTGGCTCTACAATCTTTGACAGCATGTTTCATTGCTCTCATGTGCAGTTGGCATCATTTATTTTATGTTGAACAACGGAGTCTGATTGCTATTCATAGCTCCAGAACGGAAGGAAAAATGGATGGTCAGAATCATGAGCAAGCTGTAAGTTTGTGATACAACTGGATCTATGTAGTGTAGTTTTTTCTTGTTCCAGGTTGGCAACAATGCCAAAATTTTTTTCATAGTTCGTCTGACAGCAATAATGTTTTTAAGCTTCTTCTTTGCTCGCGCCCTGCATACACTGTTGGCACTTATACAAATTTGATGTTTTTTTGTCAAAGTAAGATCCAACCCTTTTCTAATAGGTTTTGATTTATGTTGTTTCTATTGTTGCAGGAATTTTACACAAAGTTATCATTGCCAAAATTCACGGCATTGGTTCGTCGTTTAACACCGGTTCAGAGGGACTTAGTTTGCAGCATTGGTCTTGGATTTCTCTTAGAAATAGGTTGTGAAGTTCTTCCTCGCCGTTTGATTCGTCATATCGTATCAATTTTCGATGCACGCTCAAGAACATTGAATATACCCAAAGGCCCAGCATTTGTTATCACTTCTTTAGTTGTCCATCAAGTCCTTGGTACACCAATTGGGGGTAGGCGAATTGGCGAGAAGGTTGATGCAGATTTAAGGCTGCACATTTGCAATGTGACAAGTTGTAAAGGCAGATATCCAAAAATCAGTGAGCTTGATTGCTTGATCACTGCTGATCTGGTTGGCGATCTTTTCAAAGTTGTGTTTGGAATGTATGCAATGACAGCGTTTCTTTGCCCTTCCAGCCATGATGCTGTCAGTCCAGACTATATTCATATTTTCAAAGAACCTGATAGTATAGGATAATTTGATTTCTCAGCTGCCGTCTTGGAGAAACTTGTGTCTTCTGTTGAATCATACAATGACGGCCTTACAACTGTTCTTGGTGGGAATCTGCTATGCCTACTGGTATTAATGTTATATCCTTTTTATTTGTTGTTTTTGCTTATCAATTTTTTCTTAACCCTTTTTGTTTTTGTAAGTTTAGCATGCCTCTCGAATCACATATCTTAGTTAAAACATTTTTTTGCTAGATAATATACTTGGACTTCAAGGACAGTACCATCATGCCAATTCCATTAAAGTGGAAGTTACCTCGTGTAGCTGTATGGTCAACCTCAATGATAAATGCTGTTGAGATGAAGGATTGCATATCATGGGACTCTGCTATGTATGGAAAGTTGCCGGTAAGTTTTTTCTGTTGGCATTTTCTGTGTTTTATAATCTGATTTTCTTATTATTGTCATGTATGCTATTTTTTCCAGTGTTCTATTGTTCTAAATTTGTCTCATAGCTTACTGCCAATCTAATTTTTTCTTTTTTCACAGGTAAAAGCTGTATCAGATACCCCATTCACATGCAATCCAATAACAGTCTCTCTCACTGCCAAGAAATCATATGATGATCTTCTGAACTTTGTGTTATCAATTTGTCCTGAGGTTCACCACAAATTGGTATAGCCTAAATCTTTTTCTTTTGTACGTCTTGTATTTAACTGTATTATTGTTTTTTTTTTTTTCCTATGCATGTTGTTATTAGTCTGTTACCAAAACCTATTTTGCATACTCTACATTCCCACAAAATTGTTTCATGTCTTTATTGGGAATACTATTCTTTAATTTGATTAGTTTGTCTTGCAAAATATTTACAAGATTTTTATCACTCACTGCTTTTTTCTTTTTATTTTCTTGGTTTGGATAGGTAATTGACCAACTACCTGTCATTATGTCCAGCATGGAGAAAGATATCTTTGAATCAATTCAGCCTATAATTTGTCAGAACATAATCAATGTTTTAAAGATAATACCTTCCATGCAACAATCACCTCATTTGAATGAAATGCACAATTTTCAAATTGTGTCTCCTCAGTTCAAGGTCCCTCTGGTTGGTTCCACTTACAAGGAAGAATGTGTTGACAAAGTTTTCTCGAGCAATGCCGTTACAACTACTGGAGCTATAAGTTCAATTGCACAACACAGTGGCAATGTTAACGATGCTGAGACAACTGAGTCCAATCTTGCCAGTTCTGGAAAACAAACTTCAGTACGTAATATTATAGAAATGCTTATATTTCCTGTCCCAGATGAACATATGATCAAGAGACTTGACGACGAAGCTTGCAGTGATGGCATTTTCAACGTGGAGAGGCTTATTGATTCCTTAAACAGCATACCGCAAGAAATCTCTTTCGACGTTCCATACCCTTACGTAGCTGAAGAATCATTGTATCCACAGAGAGTTGATACCAGCCATGTTGAGGTAGTTGTGCCAACAGTTATTGAATTGGTAGCATACATTGTGCAAGAAATAGAGTCTGATGCCAAAGTTCGCAAGTTAATGGCTGGTAAGATTTGCACAGACAATGAAAAGGTTGAGGTTTTTAATGAGCTGTTTGAACCATCGCAACCTGACTTAGCTTCTAAAGAAAAGAAAAGGCCGTCCTGGATAACAACCAGCGATCAAGCTCTTCATTGCATCTCTCTTAAAAAAAGAGCAAAATTGTTCGCCACAAATGAAACTGATACAAGTACTCTTCAATTCCCTGAACCAGAGAAAGTTCTTGTTGGAGTTCAGTTCAATATGTGTGACAGCCCAGGTGGTGTCAATGTAGGCGAAAGCTCACCCAATAACAGTGGCAAAGCGCCTCAATGATTCCAAATGACTGACGAAGAGTTTGACAAAGAGTTTGTGAACTCAGCAATAAAAGTTGAGCAGGAGTATTATGCAAAAGGCTAATCAAGACCTTCCATCTATCCATTCTCACAATGTCTGTATTTCGGAAATTAGTTATGAAAAAGTGATTTCATCGTTTCAGTCAACACTTGTTGAGCAGGAGGTTTTCAACAATGTTGTATCTGGTATTCCGAAGACTGCAAGATCAAAAACGTAAGACTAAGTTGTGACTATAGAAGTTCATTTGTTCTGTTCATTTTTACATCCTTTTACTCATTCTCTCTTATCGCCTATTTTTTCTTTGATGTTTTTTTGTTTTTGTTTTTGTGTTTTTACATGGCCCAAATATAGCATCCAGATTGTAGTCATGGGATCTACCTGGGTTGAGCACAGGGTTTTTGGATTAAGCATGCAAGTATATGGCAAGGTTCACAGTTACGTGATTAATATGCTTGGCAAGGCAGTAATGGTTGAAGATATTGAGAGGAAGAATCTTGGCATGATGCGGGAAAATCAGTGGAAGAGATACGTTTTCGAGTGCAAGATAGCTGTTAGTACTTATTCGACACAGTCTTTTTTTTTGTTGATTACTAAAACGGATGTGTTTTTCTTATTTTTTTGTTTGCATGTTACCCATTTTTGTTTCCATGATGATAAAGAAATTGATTTGTTCCATTTTTGCATGTCAACATAAAAATGTAGGCCCTTTTCCAGCTGGAACATGAAATGCCAGGAAAATTAGCAAAACTGCTGTCTAATGGAATGCTAGGTTTCATGCTCGACTCTATGGACTTGGTGAGCTTTGTTTTATATAATTATATATTTTTTCTTTTACGCATGATAATTCATTGTTTTCAACATTGTACATTATCTGGTCACATCTAATTTTCTTTTTTCTTTCCTTTTTGCTTCTTATGTTTATTAGATTCATCTGCCACTATTCACATCTGGGTTTTACTACCTTCTGGTTGTGAATTTGAAGAGGAAACGATTTGAAGTGCTAATTCCAAATAACAAGCTGCATCTTGTCAAAAAAGAGGCTTCTGTTGCAATCAAAAACTTTAAAATGTCATTCACCTTGGCATATAAGAACTCATTGGTCAATGTAAATGATATGAAAACAGTTTTCCGAAGTGTCTGCGCATCACAGAGAGAGTAAGAATGCACTGCACTAATATTTTTTCTCATTCGGTTAAATTTACTAGATTAATTTTATTAGCTAGTTTGAATTTTCACATTCGGTTTTCCTGTCTCTTTTTGTCATCTCATTTTTTGTTGCAGGGGCGATAGTGGGATTTTTGTGATGAAACTGATTTGCGATTTTGATGGCGACAACACACTTTGTTTCCAACCTGTGAGTTATTTTTTCGCAGTTGATTTTTTTCAAACTCTATGTACTACCTGTTTTGTTTTTTGTTTTTGATATAAGAGAAGTACACACCGTTTTTAGTAGTTTACAGTTTTTCTGTAACCCAATAGCACTTTTTTTTTCCCAACAGGAGCATGCGAAGCCTCTTCGTGAGAGTTTGACTTATTATATGATTGCTCACCCATTCAACGAAAAAATTCCTTTGGAAACAAAGAAAATTCTACAGAAGCATGTTAGTTTCCAACTTGTTTTACTTACATCTTTTTTTGCATGCTTTTTAAGTACAACACAGTGTCTATGTGTTCACTCTCTCTAACTGTTTTAAAAATGGTTTTTCATTTTTTCATGTATAATCTTGCGCAGAACATTCCGCATGATTTCAAGGTAAAGATTATACATATTCCATCGTCTTTTTTTTTTGTTGTTGACTGGATGTGATTCTAATTTCTATATTTGTTTTTAGTCATTTTTACTGTTTTCCGATTCTTTAAATTAATTGTACCTTTTTTGTTTTCGTGTTTTTGTTCTCAAAAGACACCGGGTACTTCCCATGGATGCACGAGATCAGCGTTTTGAACCAAGAAGATCCTCTGGAGGCATTTCTCAAGTTCTGAACTTGTTTAAGTCATTGATTATGGAAATCTTACTCTTTAGTTCGAGGAGGCTACGATTAATACCAACAATTTTTGTAGTCAAAGTTTAATAACGGTTGTGGATTTTTATGACTGTACTGCGTTTTTACATTTACTTCTTTTTTTATTTTGCTATTTCGCATGTTTTGAGTGTTTTTATTGTCTCTTTTTCTTTTTTTGCAAACATATGAACTGATCGTTAAGTTTGTTCCCCCATACATCGAATACAGATCACTCAAATTATCACGTAGTACAGTTCTTTACCACAGCACACCCCTGGTTTTTTGTACAGTTTGTTTTTAACTAGGGGTTAGGGGGAGTTTTGTAGAAGCTGTGTGGAAATTTTAATGTTTTTCCAACTTGTACTCATGGTGTTTTTGAATGTTTTTATTGAATCCAAATGGGTTATAAATAAAAAGTAGAAAAATAATTTTACGTTTTTTTAGGAATGTTATCAAGGGGTGGTGAATGAAAATTACCAACCCTTCAAAAACTTATATATAATTTTTCCCAAGAATGTTATCATTGGAGATGAATGGAAATTACGTACTTTTAAGAACCACTATATATTTTTATTTCCAAAGATATTGTCTAGGGAGATGAATGGAAAGTACCAACCCTTTTTTTTAGAAACCAATGTATAGTCTATTCCCACAAATGTTCTCAAGGGCGGTGAATGTAAATTACCAACCCTCTAAAAACCTTTTACATAATTTCCCAAGAATGTTATCAACGTAGTTGAATGGAAATCACCAACCCTTTGAATGCATATATATTTTTCTTTCGAAAACAAAGTAATCATCGGAGACGAATGGAAATTATCAACCCTACAAAAACGTATATATAATTTCCGCAAGAATGTTATCAATGGAGATGAATCAAAATTACCAACTTTTAAGAACCAGTATATATTTTTATTTCCAAATAAATTATCAAGGGAGATGAATGGAAATTACCAACATTTTTTTTTAGGAAGCAATGCATAGTCTATTCCCAAGAATGGTTATCAAGTGTGCTGTTTGTTATTTTTGGTTGTGGAAGTATGCATTTCAGTTTGAACAATTTGTCAGCTTAAAATGTGTTTGTGGAAGTATGCGTTTGAACTGTTTTTATGGTTGTTTGGACTGAGTATTTACTGTACTGATTTTTGTTGACCATAGGCCTTGTAAGCCACTTGTCAGCGCTATGGATATAGCAAGTTGAGGTGCAGCCACTTGTCAGCGAAATAGAAGGCCAACCGGCTACCCACGCACTCCTCTCCCCTCTTAACTGCACCCACCCACTCTCTATAACACACACCCGTTTCTCCTCAGTCACTTCACTTCTCTGTCCCCTTCTCACTTTTTCACCGGAGAAACCAAGAAACAACGCCGGATCGAGTTGCCAAGAAGCATCGAGGTAATGTGCAATTGTAGTATGATTCATTTCTTTGATGTTGAGCCTTTTCTTCTTCTCTAAAGGATGCTCCTCTTCTGAATCATTTTCTTGATGTGTTTTGTCTGAATATTGTTTCTGTTCTAGAGATCGATGGACCCCAATGTGGATGTGGTGGACCTTTCATCCTCTTCAGATGATGGCAGTGCAGAGAGCACTGACCTTTCATGTTCAGTCTGCGAGATGGAGAGGGATCTGAACATTACTATCAAAGGTACTGTTCTGACTGAGAGAATTTTCTGTACTTCTGCATGTTTTTTGTACTGAAAGATGTAGGGCCAGACCCCTATTTGTGTTCATGTGGTTGTGTTTTATGTGTGCTGTAGGACCAGAGTGGGAAGTGCAGGACCCTTATGATGAGTATTGCGTGTACTCCAACCGTGTTGGTTTGGAGCCACGTCAGGTAGTGCTTCTGGAGGACATGTGTGATCTGCAGAAGCCTAGAATCCCTTTCTATGTTAGCACAATGAGAGGGGAGATATCTGTAGACAGGAACAAGGGAAAAATGGTTGGTTGGTTATGCATTGAATTTTATTTGATGCTTTCTTCAGTTACTCAGCCTAGAATTTACTTGTTATTTACTGTTTAATTTGCAGTATTTCAACAAGGATTTCACCAGTACCTACCTGAAGCAATACCTGACCAGGAGTGGATATGAAATGAGGGTCTACTATGACCATGCTCAGAAAATGACTCCAGTGAAGATAAAGATGGACAAGCCTAGGAAGTGTGCCATCATGACATCTAAGTGGATGGAAGTTGTTGCTGATCAGGGCTATGGTGAGGGTGAGGTCTCATGTTTTGGTTTAGGAGGACCCATGAAGAGAAGAAGCTGAAGCTGTATATTGACAGGATTGAGCCTGGAAGCTTTGGGTTTGACATCCAGTACCACTATGCTCTCATTGCAAGTGCTGGAGTCTGAAAGATGCCTTGGGAACCTGCTATGCTACATGTGGTATCAGTCTGCTATGCTACTTGTTGTTCTTTTGTAGTTTGTGTGTAATGGTTGAACCTGTTATATAAGCCACCAGTGCTAGTATCTACCTGTTATGTAATGAACCTGATCCAGTACTTGAAGTACTATTATCTATATAATGCTTGCTCTTAAACTACTTTGTCTTTTTTGCATTGCATAAATTCGGTACAGAAATTTTTGGGGTCTGCCAAAATTTGCATAAATTCAGTACAAATTTTGTGGGTTTGCCAAAATTTCCAAAAATTCAGTGCAAAGGCTCAGAACTCTCTGCATCTAAATATCATGTGGAGGTGCATTTTGTGTGTGCCCACTCCATCGACAAAACTGTGACTAGACCTTGGTGCTTGCAACCAAGTCTTAACGATTCTAGATTTGGTTGCAATATCTACATCATAGCAGATGTACCTCATGTCAGCAGACAGCATATGATAAGCAATGTAGCATTTGTAACTAAAAACACTTGTACTGGATAACACACTTTTTATTTCACAATGATAGTAAAAACAAAATGGAAATAAACAAACACTCCTAGCACACTTCAGGTAATAAACAAACAAACATAAAAACTTATTGTGATTCACAACGCCCACTATCTCATTCCCTACCATTCCCTAGCACGCTTCTTAACTGAGTTGCAGTACAGAGAGAAGAAACCCCTCTCGTACACATCTACGCCTATAAATCTCGTAAGCAGCATACGCATCCCTAGCAGCATATTCTATGTGTTTCTGTGACAGGGGTGTATTCTTCCACATTTCGTGCTCCTTTTCACCAAACCCCTCCTTCATGTTCCTGTAGTACTCATCTATCACAGCTGCAGCAACATCCTTCAGTCCTTGCTTTGGTTCTTGGCTTCTCGTTGTCAGGGTCTCTCCAGATGCGCTGAATGTCCTTGTATACCATAATACTAAATCCAGATCTACCCATGACTTTTTTTATCATGAACAATGTCAAAACCAGCAAAAGTTAAACGAAAATTGTGCAAGAAGGCATAAAGCAGATCACTATGTTTATCAGCGTGGCACGCGTGATAAACCAAACACTCATTGCCCACACACAACTGGAGGACAGCAACCTTCTGAGGAAAACATAAGATCCGCGGCAACTGGTGTACTCGACATCAACCCCTATGATCTTCCTCTGGGCAGCATCTAGCAGAGCTTGAACCTTCTCGATCCACTCATCAACGCTGTCAGCTTTGTTGGTGTAGACCACGTTAAGCTCCGTGGTTCCATGACAAGGAACCTTGTGTTCATGGCAGAAGGCCATGATGTTGGAGCTCTGCATAGTGGGGAGGGAGGAAGGGGAAGAGGAAGAGCGATACAAGAGCGGAAGAGCAATACGTGAGATGCAAACGCCCTGTTTATTTATAAGAGGGGAGCAGGGGGAGTCGCTTGGAGATAAGATAACGCCAATTTATTTTTTGCAACAGCACTAACAGTAATGATAACAACCCTATAAAAACGGTAACAAGCAGGGTAGTCGTTGGGATATAAGATAATGACAACTTAATTATCGCAAGAGCTCTAACAGTAATGATAACAACCCCATAAGCACGCACTTGTGTTACATAATTCCTTAACAATGCTTATTTTACAGCAAATAGTTTTAATTAAAAAACTAACAAACACTTGCAAGCAAATAAAGCAATCTACATTTTGCAAAGAAATTTTCAAGGGAGATGAATGGAAATTACCTACATTTTTCTTGAGAAACCAATGCATACTCTATCCCCAAGAATGTTATCAAGGGTGGTGAATGAAAATTACCAACCCTTCAAAAACTTATATATATTTTTTCGCAAGAATGTTATCAATGGAGATGAATGGAAATTACCTACTTTTAAGAACCAATATATATTTCTGTTTCCAAAAGAAATTGTCAATGGAGATGAATGGAAAGTACCAACCTTTTTTTTCTAGGAACCAATGTATAGTCTATTCCCACCCAATGTTTTTATCAACGGTGGTGAATGAAAATTACCAACTCTCTAAAAACATATATATAATTTCCCAATAATGTTATTTAACGGAGATGAATGGAAATTACCAACCCTTTGAAAACATATTTTTTTTGCCAATAATGTTATCAATGGAGTAGAATCGAAATTACCAACTTTTAAGAACCAGTATATATTTTTATTTCCAAAGAAATTATCAAGGGAGATGAATGGAAATTATCAACATTTTTTTTTTAGAAACCAATGCATAGTCTATTCCCAAGAATGTTATCAAAGGGTGGTGAATGAAAATTTAGGGGAAACCTATATATAATTTTCCAAAAAACCAGGGGGAATTTACCAACCCTTTGATAAATATATTTCTTTTCCAAAACAAAGTAATCAAGGGAGATGAATGGAAACTACCAACCCTTTCAAAACATACATATTTTCACAAGAATGTTATCAAGAGACATGAATGGAAACTACCAACCTTTTTTAAGAACCATTATAAATTTTATTTCCAAAGAAAGTTATCAAGGGCAATGAATGGATATTACCAACCCTTTTTTTTATGAACCTGTATAGTATATCCCCAAGGATGTTATCAAGGGCCATGAATGCAAATTACCAACCATTTGAAAACATATATATAATTTTCTCAAGAATGTTATAAAGGGACATGATTGGAACTACCAACCTTTTTTAAGAATCATTATAAATTTTTATTTCCAAAGAAAGTTATCAAGGGCAATGAATGGAAATTACCAACCTTTTTTTAGGAACCTATGTATAGTCTATTTTCCCAAGAATGTTATCAAGGGTGTTGAACGAAAATTACCAACCTTTTCAATAACTTATATATAATTTTTCCCTGGAATGTTATCAATGTAGATGAATGGAAACTACCAACCCTTGGAAAACATATTTTATAACTCCCCCAAGAATGTTATGAAGGGAGATAATGGAAACTACCAACCTTATTTAGAAACCACTATATATTTATTTCCCAAATTTCATAAGTGATAATGAATTAAAATTAACAACCTTTTTCAAAAACCAGTATATAGTCTATCCCAAAGGATGTTTATCAAGGGCGATGAATGCAAATTTACCAACCCTTTGAAAACATATATATAATTTTCCAAAGAAAGTTATCAAGGGACATGAATGGAAACTACCAACCCTTTTTTTAGGAACCTATGTATAGTCTATTCCCAAGGATGTTATCAAGGGCGATGAATGCAAATTACCTACCCTTTTGAAAACATATATAATTTTCCCAAGAATGTTATCAAGGGACTTGAATGGAAAGTACCAACCTTTTTTTAAGAACCATTATAAATTTTTATTTCCAAAGAAAGTTATCAAGGGCAATGAATGAAAATTACCAACCCTTTTTTTTAGGAACCTATGTATAGTCTATTCCCAAGATTTGGTATCAAGGGTTTTGAATGAAAATTACCAACCTTTCGAAAACTTATATATAATTTTCCCTGGAATGTATCAATGGAGATGAATGGAAACTACCAACCATTTGAAAACATATTTTTTATAATTTCCCCAAGAATGTTATCAAGGGAGATAATGGAAATTACCAACCTTATTTTTTAGAAACCACTATATATATTTATTTCCCAAGAATTTTTCATAAGGGACAATGAATTAAAATTAACAACCTTTTTCAAAAACCAGTATATAGTCTATTCCCAAGGATGTTATCAAGGGCGATGAAAGCAAATTACCAACCCTTTGAGAACATACATAATTTTTCCAAGAATGTTATCAAGGGACATGAATGGAAACTACCAACCTTTTTTAAGAACCATTATAAATTTTTATTTCCAAAGAAAGTTATCAAGGGCAAAGTATGGATATTACCAACCCTTTTTTTTAGGAGCTTTGTATAGACTATTCCCAAGGATGTTATCAAGGGCGATGAATGCAAATTACCAACCCTTTGAAAACATATGTATAATTTTCTCAAGAATGCTATCAAGGGACATGAATGGAAACTACCAACCTTTTGTAAGAATCATTATAAATTTTTATTTCCAAAGAAAGTTATCAAGGGCAATGAATGGAAATTACAAACCATTTTTTTAGGAACCTATGTATAGTCTATTCCCAAGAATGTTATCAAGGGTGTTGAACAAAATTACCAACCTTTCAAAACTTATATATAATTTTTCCCTGGAATGTTATCAATGGAGATGAATGGAAACTACCAACCCTTGGAAAACATATTTTATAAATCCCCCAAGAATGTTACAAGGGAGATAATGGAAATTACCAACCTTATTTAGAAACCACTATATATATTTATTTCCCAAGAATTTCATAAGGGACAATGAATTAAAATTAACAACCTTTTTCAAAAACCAGTATAGTATATCTCCAAGGATGTTTATCAAGGGCGATGAATGCAAATTACCAACCCTTTGAAAAACATATATAATTTTCCCAAGAATGTTATAAAGGGACATGAATGGAAACTACCAACCATTTTTTTAAGAATCATCATAAATTTTTATTTCCAAAGAAAGTTATCAAGGGCAATGAATGCAAATTACCAACCCTTTTTTTAGGAACCTATGTATAGTCTATTCCCAAGATGTTATCAAGGGTATTGAATGAAAATTACCAACCTTTCAAAAACTTATATATAATTTTTCCCTGGAATGTTATCAATGGATATGAATGGAAACTACCAACCCTTTGAAAACATATTTTATAATTTCCCCAAGAATGTTATCAAGGGAGATAATGGAAATTACCAACCTTATTTTAAACCACTATATATTTATTTCCCAAGAATTTCATAAGGGACAATGAATTAAAATCAACAACCTTTTTCAAAAACCAGTATATACTCTATTCCCAAGGATGTTATCAAGGGCGATGAAAGCAAATTACCAACCCTTTGAAAACATATATATAATTTTCCAAAGAAAGTTATCAAGGGACATGAATGGAAACTACCAACCCTTTTTTTAGGAACCTATGTATAGTCTATTCCCAAGGATGTTATCAAGGGCGATGAATGCAAATTACCTACCATTTTGAAAACATATATATAATTTTCCCAAGAATGTTATCAAGGGACATGAATGGAAACTACCAACCTTTTTTTAAGAACCATTATAAATTTTTATTTCCAAAGAAAGTTATCAAGGGCAATAAATGAAAATTACCAACCCTTTTTTTTTAGGAACCTATGTATAGTCTATTCCCAAGATTGTTATCAAGGGTTTTGAATGAAAATTACCAACCTTTCAAAAACTTATATATAATTTTTCCCTGGAATGTTATCAATGGAGATGAATGGAAACTACCAACCCTTTGAAAACATATTTTTATAATTTCCGCAAGAATGTTATCAAGGGAGATAATGGAAATTACCAACCTTATTTTAGAAACCACTATATATATTTATTTACCAAGAATTTCATAAGTGACAATGAATTAAAATCAACAACTTTTTTCAAAAACCAGTATATAGTCTATTCCCAAGGATGTTATCAAGGGAGATGAAAGCAAATTACCAACCTTTTTTTTAGGAACCTATGTATAGTGTATTCCCAAAGAATGTTATCAAGGGTGTTGAATGAAAATTACCAACCTTTCAAAAACTTACATATAATTTTTCCCTGGAATGTTATCAACGGAGATGAATGAAACTACAACCCTTGGAAAACATATTATATAACTTCCCCAAGAATGTTATCAAGGGAGATGAATGGAAATTACCAACCTTATTTAGAAACCATATATATTTATTTCCAAGAATTTCAAGGGACAATGAATTAAAATTACAACCTTTTTCAAAAACCATATAGTCTATCCCAAGATGTTATCAAGGGCAATGAATGCAAATTACCAACCCTTTGAAAACATATATATAATTTTCCCAAGAATGTTATAAAGGTACATGAATGGAAACTACCAACCAATTTTTTAGGAACTATGTTAGTCTTCCCAAGGATGTTATCAAGGGCGATGATGAATGACCAACCCTTTGAAAAACATATATATAATTTTCCCAAGAATGTTATCAAGGGACATGAATGGAAATTACCAACTTTTTTAAGAACCATTATAAATTTTATTTCCAAGAAAGTTATCAAGGGCAATGAATGAAAATTACCACCCTTTTTAAACCTATGTATAGTCTATTCCCAAGATGTTATCAAGGGATGAATGGAAATTACCAACCCAAAATATATATAATTTTTTCCTGCTATGTTATCAAGGAGATGAATGGAAATTACCAACCCTTGAACCAATATTTTAATATATCCAAAGAAAGTTGTCAAGGCCAATGAATGGAAATTACCAACCCTTTCTTTAGGAACCTATATATATTCCCAAGGATGTTATCAAGGGCGATGAATGAAATTACCTACCCTTTTGAAAACATATATATAATTTTCCCAAGAATGTTATCAAGACAATGAATGGAAACTACCAACCTTTTTTTAAGAACCATTTAAATTTTTATTTCCAAAGAAAGTTATCAAGGGCAATGAATGGAAATTACCAACCTTTTTTTTAGGAACCTATGTATAGTGTATTCCCAAGAATGTTATCAAGGGTGTTGAATGAAAATTACCAACCTTTCAAAAACTTACATATAATTTTTCCCTGAAATGTTATCAACGGAGATGAATGGAAACTACAAACCCTTGGAAAACATATTTTATAACTTCCCAAGAATGTTATCAAGGGAGATAATGGAAATTACCAACCTTGTTTAGAAACCACTATATATATTTATTTCCCAAGAATTTCGTAAGGGACAATGAATTAAAATTAACAACCTTTTTCAAAAACCAGTATATAGTCTATCCCAAGGATGTTTATCAAGGGCAATGAATGCAAATTACCAACCTTTGAAAACATATATAATTTTCCCAAGAATGTTATAAAGGGACATGAATGGAAACTACCAACCAATTTTTTTTAGGAACCTATGTATAGTCTATTCCCAAGGATGTTATCAAGGGCGATGATTGCAAATGACCAACCCTTTTGAAAACATATATAATTTTCCCAAGAATGTTATCAAGGGACATGAATGGAAATTACCAACCTTTTTTTAAGAACCATTATAAATTTTTATTTCCAAAGATAGTTATCAAGGGCAATGAATGAAAATTACCCACCCTTTTTTTTAGGAACCTATGTATAGTCTATTCCCAAGATTGTTATCAAGGGTGTTGAATGGAAATTACCAACCCTGGAAAAACTTATATATAATTTTTTCCTGGTATGTTATCAACGGGGATGAATGGAATTACCAACCCTTACGAAGCAATATATATTAATATATCCAAAGAAAGTTGTCAAGGCCAATGAATGGAAATTACCAACCTTTTTTTTAGCAACCTATGTATAGTCTGTTCCCAAGAATGTTATCAAGGGAGGTTAATGAAAAATACCAACCCTTTGAAAACATTTTTTTAGGAACCTATGTTTAGTTTATTCCGAAGAATGTTATCAAGGGTTGTGAATGAAAACTACCAACCCTTCGAAAACATTTTTTTTATAACAAAGTAATCATGGCTTAACTTGAGTTCAAGAGGGAAGGCTATCATCTCAAGTGTCTGGTCAGCAATCGTAGAAGAATTCAGGCTGGAGGAAGGAAGCATCTGTACATTCAGCTTCAAAGATTATAGATTTTCTAAAGAAAGAGATCCCATCGCTTGGCTTAAGCTAGTGATCACTCCACTTGAAGATTTAGCCAACTACTTGTGCCAAGTAACAGACTATTTGTATCAGTGATGTAACTGTATACTTTCTGCTTCCCTATTTTTTTGACAAATATCCTAATGTATGTAAAAGAAGTTAAAGTGCCAATTTTTTGTTCAGTTCTAATTTTTACTGATAGGTATATTAATTTACTCTGACTGTCATGCCTTATTTGTTATGGAATGATAAACATCCAGAACATTGGCTAGCAGTCTACATTTTTTTTAATCTGACTATCATGCTTTTTTTGTTCTAGACCAACAGTATGTTGTAGCGTACATTTATTCGCAGCACAGTAATGAGCCCACCACGAAGAAAGCCTCTAATGCAAGCAGTTGCGGCCCAGTAACGAGACAACCACGAAAAAAGCCTCAACTGCAAGAAGTTGCAGAGGCACGCATGACCCCACTCTGTTCCCCCCACTACCTCCGTCATATTAGCAGAGGCGCTTTGGAGACTGCGCCTGTACGACTAGACGAGAACGGTGAGTTCATCTTCGTTTTCCTCTTCCTCTTCCTCTTTTCTTTCAGTTCCCTAAAACTATTCTCTCCATCTATCTTTTTGTATTGATTCTTGTTTCCATTTCTCTTCGTCTTTTCTTGGAGGCAAACCAGAAGGTTCATCTCTGCTCCTTGGAGTCGTTCATCTCTGATTCTTCGCCACCAAGGAGGCAAACGGTTAGTTCTTCAATCTCTTCTATGCATTGTCGTTACTGCTTCGATGGCATCTCTTTGCTCTCCGCTCTCTTTCTGCATGTATTGTCAGTGTTGTTAGGGTTTTTTCTTGTTAGGGTTTTTTTATCTCATCTTGTACCAGTGTTCTTTGCTTGAATCTTTGTACTCACTGTTGTTGAATACTGTTTTTTCAGTAGTATCTTCAGTCGATTTGTTAGGGTTTGCTTGAATCTTATCTTGTACCCAATTTCCTTTTTGCTTGAATCTTGCATGTGCTTGAATCATGTGTTCCCCTGCCTGAATCCTGTGTTTTTTCTGCCTGAAGGTTCATCTCTGCTCCTTGGAGTCGTTCATCTCTGCTTCTTGGACGCGTTCATCTCTGATTCTTCGCCACCAAGGAGGCAAACGGTTAGCTCTTCAATCTCTTCTATGTATTGTCCTTACTGCTTCGATGGCATCTCTTTGCTCTCCGTTCTCTTTCTGCATGTATTGTCAGTGTTGTTAGGGTTTTTTATCTCATCTTGTACCAGTGTTCTTTGCTTGAATCTTTGTACTCACTGTTGTTGAATACTGTTTTTTTGGTAGTATCTTCAGTCGTTTTGTTAGGGTTTGCTTGAATCTTATCTTGTACCCAATTTCCTTTTTTGCTTGAATCTTGCATGTGCTTGAATCATGTGTTCCCCTGCCTGAATCCTCTGTTTTTTCTGCCTGGACAATTATAGGTTGGTTATTGTTCATATTTTTACACTTTTCCTACTTCGGACTGAGTTATATGTTATTTGTATTTTGACAAGGGAAGAAGGCATGGAGTGTCGTTTCTGTGACCAAGGGGTCAACAGATGTGGCTACTCTAACAGGCGTGCAAAGGTTTTTGAGTTGCACATGAAGGAAGGATTCGAGAAGGGTGTGGTAAGCAAGAAAATTGGTGATATTTTTTCAATTCTGAATCCAAGCAGCAGTAGTTATGCATGTTGTAGTAGCATTTTTGTAGCAGTACTTATGTAGTAGCAGCAGTACTTACCGCTCCAGGCAGCAGCAGTACTAATGTAGTTGCAGTACATAATGTACTTAACAGGAAATCGAGCATTTTGACACTTAAATATAGACAAAGTCCATAGTGAAAATGTGATGAAGCCAAATATCTGAACAATACAAGTATAATTTCTCTATACAGGACAGGTTTTAAACACAAAATTGGTTGACCACCAACATCATCAACATTTCATTGGTTGGTGTAGTTACTTCATCCTCAACATTTCTTTGTTTGGTCTACTTATTTCATAACCTTTTCTGCAAGAAACATCATTGACTTTGTTCAAAACTGTAGAGAAAGATCCTATTTTTGCGATCATAGAAAGATAAAGTATTTGTCATTTCATAAACATCAAATTGCTCCAGTCATACACAAGTAATCTTGTTAGATTACATACCCATGTGTGTCCTGGGAGTGCTACAGTGACAATAGAGCATGCTGCTGCTGCTGTAGTGAACTATTTATTATGCTAGACAAGGTCAAGAGAGTCTCACTTCTGTAAAGAGAACACGAAGATGGAAGGAGTAACCAGATACAAGGAACTTAAATCGATATATGGTTGTTATAAGAAACCACATGTTGTCGAGCTATGGGCAGGAGCAGAAACAGGGGAGCCAGTTCTGCATGTTGTAGTAGTGCAATTAATACAAATTGTAGTAGTAGCACTTCTAGCATGAGTACTCTACAATAATTTTTAAATTCACATCCTCTTTCCTGACTGAATTATAACTATTTTTTACATGTTATGCAGGCTGTGCCTTGTTTCTTCAAGGAAAAGCTAAACAGTCTATGTGAGAATTGGCTTCATGCCAAATGCATGAATGGTCATACATACCACATGTTCTTGCAGAGAACTGGGAAGAAGATTAAGGTAGCTGGTCCATACTGGAAGTCAGCTATCAGGGTGTACAACATTCAGGCTGGAGATGTTGTGTCATTCACCTATGTGGGTGATGACGAGGATTTCGATGTTGATAGGGACGAGTACTTTGAGCTCACTGTTACCATGTTGGTGAACATGGGAAGGAAGTCAAACTTCCAGTTCAACTCCCTCGTAAGATTACAAAATATTCACTGTTGTATCTGACCTTCTAGTTGAACTTCCAGTTGAAAACATTATAAGGCTTGGTAACTAACATTGTTTTTTTCATCTGTGAACAGTGGTGAATGAAATGGAACAGAAAGTTAGAGAGGCCTGTGAGAACATGCTTTTCACAAATGCCAATGACATTTGTGAAGAAGCAATGGCCGAAATAAACTATGGAATCAGCAAGGCCATTATGGCACATCTGAGAGGGACATAGAAGATGGTGACTTCTACAAATATGTCCATGACATGAGGTTCTGGGTTCACATGGTGAACAAAGATGAAGTACACTTTGACTACCTGGTAAGTTCTGCTGTTACTTGCATATGTTGAATCCATTGTAGAATCGTGCTTACGAAATATCTGTTCTTTTGCAGAATGTTCCTGCCAAAACAGTGGAGCCATACAAGTTCCCTAAACAAGGGACAGTACTTTTCTGGAGGCAGGGTATGGAAGAAGCCATTGAAGGGTCCTACACCCTGCAAGGTGCTGACATCGTGCTGTCTCAAGGATGGGCTGAATTCAGGGCTGCAGCCAACATAGAAGCTTATTCGATGTTGCTGGTCAGAGTGGAAGCCAGAGCCGAAGCCATTGGTCTCTACTTTGTAGAGGTCTACTAAGGCATTGGTTTGAAGCTAGCTGAAGAAATGTTTAGTTGTAAAGCAGGCACCCTTAAGGTGCACCTTTTATCTATTTATGTCTGAACTTAATGTCTATCTGTTTGGAAGGCTTTGTATTTTCGTATGTCTGAAACTAAGTTGTATTTTTTATCTACCATGTGAGAACCTAAGTTGTATCTTTTGTCTACTATGTCAGAACTTAAGTTGTAACTTTCTGTATATAATGTCACTTGGTTGTTAATTTGTTTAAGTTGTTCTCCTTGATTTTGACTATGCCAACACAGTTAGGAAGTCCAAACCCTTCCTCACACTGGCAAATAGTCAACATTTTCTCAACTTGTTTAAGTTGTTCTT
>JAPCYS010002642.1:0-62300 GCA_028641055.1 Alopecurus myosuroides
AATTCTTTGAACACCTTTATTGCTAAGGAAAACCTTGAGCTTGGGGGAAGTTTGTCTTGATGAATATGATTATTTTAGTCCCCCTACTATTGAGGATAAAAATGATATACTTGCTGATTCTATGGAAAGTTTTAAGCTTGGGGAAGTTGGTTTTTATGAGCATGATATTTCTAGTTCCCCAAGCTTGGAGGAGAAAATTCACTTTGATGATACCATGCCTCCTATATATGATGATTGCAATGAAAATTATGAATGTTTAACTCCCACTATCACTAATGAGGATTTTACTTATGTGGAGAGTAGTGATTCTTTTATGCATGTGGCTCATGATAAGAATGTTTTATGTGATATTCATATTGTTGAATCTATTCATGATGCCACTGAAAATTATTATGAGAGAGGGAAACATGGTTACACATATTTCAACAATATTAAGTTCCCCTCTTTATGCTGAAGGTATTGAAGTTGCACTTGATCTACCTTTCTATGCTTGCTATTATGTTCTTCTTTTATTTGTTTCATTACAAAATTCCAATGCATAGGAAATGGGTTAGACATCAAAATAAAGTGTTTAATATTTTTTGGTGTGTTCCTTATGCTTTAATTTCCTGTTCGGTTTGAGCACACATTTATGTCTTTACAACATGTAAAATGCCTTTACCTACTGTTATGTATCATTTAGTTTAAGATTTCCATTTTATAAAAATTTTGGGAAAGTAAATGAGAAGGATGAGTAATGGAGAAGTTGGGGTCGACCTTGAACATGTGTTGTTCATGCCAATGAAACCATTGCAAAGTCTCTATCATTAAAACTTTTTCCAAAGCTAAAAACAATAAAAATATTAGTTCACTACTGTAACATAACATTTTTGTCTTATTTCTCATCTTAAATGGCAACAATAATCTTATATGAGAGATAGGATTAAACAAAAGTAATTAGCTGTCAAGAAAACAGATTCCTGAACTTCACTGCGAAAAATGTTTAAAATCACAGAAGTGGAATTTTGACCTGGTAATTTACGACAGAAATATTTAGTTATCACTACATATTTCATTAGTTTTAAGTTTTCTGATTTGAGCAACTTAAGTGCCTCTAAAAATTCACTCTTTACGGGCTGTTCAGTTTTTGGCAGATTATGTCTTTATTTTGCATTGCTCTCATTACTTGTGTTTTTTGTGGTTCTTTTGATCAAGGAGCAATGCACAACTGTAGTAACAGTAGTTAATATTTAGAATCAACTCATGATGTGTCTTGGCTGTACCTATGTGGATTTTATTTATGGAGGCACTAACCCCTCTAATCAAGTTTTATGTTGAGATTTGTGTAAGAAGAATTTTTCAGGAGGAAGAGTTGAGTGAGATGAACAAAGATCAAGAGGGACAACCAATAAAGCTTGGGGATGTACCCCTGGGCTCACCATACATGTATCAAATAAGTACAAGAATCCAAGCTTGGGGATGCCGAGCCACCTCACTCCAACCATCATGATGTTAAGTAAGTAAAGCCTAGCTATATGTCTATAAAGAAAACGCTTTACGGGAGGCAACCCGGTTGTTTTTGTTTGGATTTTCCTAGTGTCCTCTTGCTGTATCAAGAGATTAGTTTTTTTTGTTTTAATTCTGGAGTTTTCAATAAAGAGTCAAGTCAAACCCATTTGGACTTATAAGTTGATATCCTAGTGCATGAAATTTCTGTTTCAGCACGAGTCTGCTCACCGTATGATTTTAAGTTTTTTATTGGTATGTCGGATTGAGCTAATTTTTTAGTATGTTCTGCAACTTTTCTTCCTCTGTAAGCAAAAAAATTGGCTTAATTTTTTGACAAGTCTAGCTTAGGAAAAAACGTTCGTTTTTCTGCTGCTGCTTTTCTGGACAGATTCTGCCTTCTTTTGTTTTATGCACTCTTTGGGCTTGGGAATCGAATTTCCATGATTCTTTAAAGCAAGAGAGTGAAAATACAACATAATGAAACTTATTGTCTATCTACTGGAGCATTTTATTTGGAATTTTGCACAGCAAGCATGTGATTTGTTTGTCCTTGCTAATCTCACCCCACAGAAAAAGAATGGGAGAAACATGTTTTGTGAAGTTTTTTCACAGGGAATAGAGGAGCTGCGCTTCAAGAAATCCAAGAAGGGTGAAAGCCATAAGCTTGGGGATGTGATGAACACCCCACTGGAGCTATACTCTTTTGGTTAACACACGTCTACTTTCTGTTTTTCTAAGCAAAGCATTTATCGTAGAGACTTGAAGCGTCTAGTTTTTGTTTTTATAATTTTTTGTTTTGATAAGACCACACCCATCATTTTATATGAGATTGAGCTACTGGAGTTTTGGGTTGGAATGTATTGGATGCTAGTATTATGACTTGTAATAGGGATGCCATGGTTGATTTGAAGAGCTACATATGTTTGCATGATTTATAGGCTTTTATGTGTAGAAATTTGCAATAATGTTGTCTTGAGCTATCTCTTATTCATGTCCTTGATGTTAATTGCTGGTTTATTTAGTTTTTCATGAAATGAGTAGTTCTATGGACATATGCATACATAGTATTTGGTCAACTATCTCCCTCTTGCTAGCCAACAATTTAAAAATTCCAACAAGTAAAAACTTGTTTCCAACACTCCTTAGCCAAGTATTTCCAGTGAGTCCACCATATCTTCCCATTATCTTCGTTGCTATTCCGAGTATGTTCACCATGTTATTGTGTTATTTATGTTCTAAATTAAGATATTCACTTTATTAATTGTCATGGGTTGAACATGGGGTAGGACTCTCACGAACTTTTGAAGGCATACTTTACTTTTTATGCATCTAATAAACATGACCCAATAATGGGAGCCACAAGTTTTGCGTTTGACAAGTGTGTGGTTGGGAGCTAGCTATAAACGTGTATCACCGGAAAGCTTTCAACATTGCACAAAAATTTACATTTGGTTGATATGATGTACTTTTGTTTTTGGACTCCTGCCATGCCGAAATGAAATAGAGGAATAGTAAGTTTTGATGAGTAAGTATCTATATGACTAGATAAACGCATCGGGCCGCTAACCCAAGCCATGCTTTATCATGGTGGAAATTTACTTACAGCTTGAGTGACTCTACAACACATCCTACAATAAAATAATAAGCTATGCATAATAGTGAATGAAAATAAAAAGGATGATGAGTCTACTCCGTTTGTTTGTCTTGTCATTGTGACATGGGCTTGTTTCCATGTCATGGGGCAAGAGGTACCTCTTTGCGGTTCTCTATGATGTCATTAATACTTATTATGATTATACAAAGCTTATTAGGAATCTTAAGTTGAGTAATCATGGAGTAGGTTTTCACACTCACGGGGCATGAGGCTTTCAACCACCTTGTCATTCACATTACTTCAACATTCACCATTTAAGATGCCAGTGATAAAGGGGCAATGAGAGTCCTAGATCAATGGATACCACATCTCAATTAGTAATTTTAGTTGAATAATTTAAGGGCTAAATAAGACTAGATCATGTTTTACCTCTACTCAATTTTCTCCAAAGTGTCCACCATATTTTCTATTTTCCATTATGCTATTCTTTGACCAATATAGGATTTTATTTTTCATTTTGTGTATAGTGCTTTTATTTCATTATACACTTTGTGAACTTTCATGAAGCATCTTTGCTTGCATATTTGATTTCTTACAACATGAATTGTATATTGTACTCATTTCTAGTATTAATCATTTGATTATATGTAGCATGAATAAACCTCCTTGATATCCCATGATTGTTTCAATATGCAAAGTCCATGTTAGTTTTATCACCTTCATACTCGAGGACGAGCATGGGTTAAGCTTGAGGATGTTGATGCATGTAAAATGCACACATGAACTTTGCATGTTATTACTTGTTTTTCCTACATATTAGCAACTTATATTCATGTTTTATAATGATTTGGGGGATTTTCTAAAAATCCCCCTTCTTTTGGTTCTAACCCTGTTTTTCCAGAAAACATACTTTTTAGTGTTTCAGACTTTCCGGGAGCTTCGGGACTCCAAAAAGGGCAAGGCCAAAGAGCACGGTTCAGAATTTTCGAGACGAAGACCATGGGCCAAAGTATAGGGCCAAAAGGCCAACCAGGTGGCAAAGAGGACCCTCCACGCGGCCAGATTCCTTGGCCGCGTGAGAGGCCCCCTTTTTGCCCCCGTGGCTCCGATGTCGTCGATCTTTCTTATCCCGAGTGTCTCGTGACCTAAAAACGACTATATAAAGGGTCCCCTGGCCTTTTCGAGGAGGAGGCGGCGCCGAGAGATGAAACCACGAAACAGAGAGACAGAAGGCTGCCGCCGGAGAAGATCGGAGGGGGGAAACGCCGCCGGGATCACCCCCGGAGGGCTCCACCCCCCTCCGGCGTGTTCATCATCAACATCTACAGCAACATCAGCTCCATCTCTCCAGTGTAATCTCTTGGCAAACACGATGTATGATGCAATACTATATTCCCTTGATGTATTGTGTCTCCCCGTCTATGTTTGAGTAGTGAATTGTTCTTGGCAATGGTGAAATAGTTCGTTCATTGGTTGCATACAAGTTTTTTATCTTCTATGATTGTCTTTATGTACAATATATGAGTGCACGCATATGTTGGGGAATGCATGTAAGGTGATCACCGGTAGCATAATGGAGTGGTGGTGACTTGGGAGTGACAGTAACCTGAGACCGAGCCACAAAGTTAAGTTATTGGGGGATATATATAGGGGACCTTAGAACGTAAGGCTATGGTGGGACTTTATGTCTTAATCAATCTTGTGAAGTCATTTACTTGGCCACATGATCCATCATAAGGGGTTGTAGATAATTTACTTGACTATACCTATTCATGGCTCCTTCCTAGAAGAAACAACTAAGACTAAAACATGTGCTTCACTAATTGTGACAACCACACGAACGAAACACCTATTGCTTGAACACTTGCTCCGTTGAGATACTTGAGATATTTGCTGCTTGCTACTTGTGAAACTTTCTTAGAAACTTGCATTTTAAACTTGCTTCACTAGTTACTAGACAAACCACACTCCATGTCACTTGCTTTTAATTAGTTAGTTCCTTTTAGTCAAACTTATTGCTTTGCATAAACATCCATATAAGATGGTTATTGGGCTTTAGAGAATAGATAGCTTACCTTTAGCTCCTCGTGGGTTCGACACTCAAATACTTATCGAAAGGTACTACAATTGATCTCCTGCACTTGGGAGTCATCAAGCCCACCTATCGGATTCCCTGCATACAACATTCAGTTCATCGACCGATATAAATCATCCGGATTCGCCCACATACGTCCGGCCGTGAATTTGATATGCATATATGCACTCAAGAGCCACGGTCGGGCTGTATGCTGGCGATACCGATTGTTTTGTTATATCTCCGTTCATCGGTTCCGGGACTAAAGAGTGAGTGAATATTTGGAAACACATGGTATGCCAACTCATAGCTTTTGGGGCTATCCCGATGCTCTGGAGCCCCTCGGCGGCAAAACCCTAGCCCCGCTGCAGAAAAGTCCACCTTATCGGTCTACAACTTTGACCGTAGCCCGGAGTGGGTAGAAATGTGCAACTATTTTCTTTGTTTTGTTAGGGTGGACCCTTGGAAGTCCCAAAACAATGGCATGAACAACCTCTACACAAGATTCCCTCCCGTCCATCGGTTCTAGGACTTTCAGCCTATAAGTACTTAGACTCGGAGACAGGAATCGATGTCGGTGAAGACCCAACACAAAGAGTGAGTGAATATTTGGCACGTACAATCCTAAGAACACATTTAAACACATGGTATGCCAACTCCTAGCTTTTGGTGACATCCCTATGCCCCGGAGCCCCTCCGCGGGGAAACCCTAGCCCCGCTGGAGAAAAGTCCACCTTATCGGTCTACGGCTTTGACCATAGCCCGGAGTGGGTAGAAATGTGAAACTATTTTCTTGTTTGTGTTAGGGTGGACCCTAGGAATTTCCAAAACAATCACATGAGCCACCTCTACACAATATTCTCTACCATTCGTCGGTTCCGGGACTTTCAGCCTATAAGTATTTAGACTCGGAGAGAGGAATCGATGCCGGTGAAGACCCAACACAAAGTGTGAGTGAATATTTGGAATGTACAACCCTGAGAAAATATTTAGACACATGTTATGCCAACTCCTATATTTTGGTGACATCCCGACGCTCCGGAGCAACTCTCCGGCGAAACTGTATCCCCGGTGGAGAAAAGTCCACCTTATCGGTCTACAGCTTTGACCGGAGCCCGGCGTGGGTAGAAATGTGCAAGTATTTGCTTGGTTCTGTTAGGGTGGACCCTAGGAAGTCCCAAAAGAATGGCATGAACCACCTCTACACAAGATTCCGTCCCCTCTGTCTGTTCTGGGACGTTTAGCCTATAAGTACTTAGACTCGGAGAGATGAATCAATGTCGGTGAAGACCCCACACAAACAGTGAGTGAATATTTCTCATGTACAACACTAATAACACATGTAAACACATGGTATTCCAACTCCTAGATTTTGGTGAAATCCCGACGCTCCGGAGCCCCTCCGCGGGGAAACCCTAGCCCCGCGGGAGAAAAGTCCACCTTATCGGTCTACAGCTTTGACTGGAGGCCGGAGTAGGTAGAAATGTGAAACTATTTTCTTGGTTGTGTTAGGGTGGACCCTAGTAAGTCCCAAAACAATGGAATGAACCACCTCTATACAAGATTCCGTCCCATCCGTCGGTTTCGGGACTTTCAGCCTATAAGTACTTAGACTCAGAGAGATGAATCGATGCCGGTGAAGACCCAAGACAAAGAGTGAGTGAATATTTGACATGTAAAAACCTAAGAATACATGTAAACACATGGTATGCCAACTCCTAGCTTTTGGTGACATGCCGACGCTCCGGAGCCCCTCCGCGGCGAAACCCTAGCCTCGCGGGATAAAAGTACACCTTTTCGGTCTACAACTTTGACCGGAGCCAAGAGTGGGTATCAATGTGGAACCTTTTTCTTGTTTGAGTTAGGGTGGACCCTAGGAAGTTCCAAAACAATGGCATGAACCACCTCTACACAAGATTCCCCCCCGTCCGTCGGTTCCAGGACTTTCAACCTATAAGTACTTAGACTGGGAGAGAGGAATCGATGCCGGTGAAGACCCAAAACAAAGAGTGAGTGAATATTTTGCATGTACAACCCTAAGAACACATGTAAACATATGGTAAATCCTAGCTTTTGGTGCCATCCCGATGGTCCGGACCCCTCCACGGCGAAACCCTAGCCCCGTTGGAGAAAAGTCCACATTATCGGTCTACAGCTTTGACCGGAGCGCTGACTGGGTAGGAATGTGAAAATATATGCTTGGTTGTGTTAGGGTAGACCCTAGGAAGTCCCAAAACAATGGCATAAACCATATCTACACAAGATTCTCTCCCGTCCGTTGGTTTCGGGACTTTCAGCCTATAAGTTCTTAGACTCGGAGAGAGGAATTGATGCCGGTGAAGACCCAACATAAAAAGTGAGTGAATACTTGGCATGTAAAACCCAAAGAACACATGTAAACACATGGTATGCCAACTCCCAGCTTTTGGTGACATCCCGACGCTCTAGAGACCCTCCACCGCGAAACCCTAGCCCCGATGGAGAAAAATCCACCTTATCAGTCGCCCAAATGAGCTTTAAAACATCATAAGTGAGTTGAATTTATCTCTCTGATCATTTTGATATATATCTTGCAATTTTCAGAATTTATTGAATTATTTGATATTTTCTCCATTTCTTAAATGAATTAATTCAAATTCAAATAATTCAAAATTTTAAACTTCACCAAATATGTTTGAAAGTAATATATTCAGTTAGTTTATAATTTTCTAAATATTTTTGTATCTTCTTCATATTTTTATGATTATTAAAATAGGAGATATACAAATTCAAAATTTAAATAGGGCAGGATAGTTTGCAAATATGATTTTTTTTTGGAAAACATGGCATTCATCCCGGTTAATGCAAACAACGGGGACAAATGCCCCTCTTCGCGCCGTTCCAATTTATAAATCATTCGTCTTGGTTTCTTCCAACAACCGGGATAAATTGGTGGGGCATTCATCCCGGTTATTTCCAACAACCAGGACGAATGGGGCATTGACCCCGGTCGTTGGCAATAACCGGGACGGATGCCGAACACTTAGCAGTTTTCGGCTTCCTCCTTCTGCCCCTAGTACCCAAAATCGCAAAGGAGATCGAGGAGGAGCCCCCGCACCCCCTCCCCCCCCCCCCGCATGACGTCGGCACGATGTGCCGCCCCCGCAGGCCGAGGAAGTTTTCTCCGCCTCCGGCCGCGACACGACAAGCACATCTGCTCCGTCTCCGGCCGCCGTATCCCACCGCACATCGCCTCCATCATCAAAATAACTCGAAAGATATTCATGTACATTTTATTTCTTCAAATGTCTACTAAAAGCCCTTAAGATTATCCAGAAACTTGTATCAGAATAATCAACACGAGGCGGAGGGAACTAACCGTGGTCGTGGAGCTAGACACCATGCCTGACATAGCAGTGCCCGTGGAGAAAGGGGGAGAGCAGCCAACAACGGAGGGAATTCGAGCTCTCCACACGCATGACACGTCCATACCGCGTGTAGCACCGTTGAGCTCCGCTAGCAGGGGAGGTAGGAAAGGGGGCTGGGGGCGAAAGCGATTTGAAAGGACATGGACAGCAAGGCAGGAACGGTAGCCAGCCGGTGTGGGTGGAGAAGGTAGGGATACTAGAGGTGAGGAGGGAGGCATGAGAGGTCAATGGGATACCATCCATTGATGTGCTTTCAATACTATGTGTGAGAGATGTTGCTGTGTGTTTTGCTACAACTGATTTATGTGCTAGCTGCGCGTGTTTCGCTACTGATTGTACTGTGTGTGCACTTTTTTTGAATATTGGGCAGCTCCATTCTCATTCATTTATAATCTTTTCAGTCCAAACAATGGTCCTAAAATTGCAAGAAATTGTATATGATCTGAGTATGATTTAATTCATTTCATCATTATTGATTTTTTATTTAATCGATCAATGTGCTCTTTTTTCATGTATAATATCAGAATTGATGCGGATGTTATCGATACATATTATCTGAACATGTTCACTTTCGTGGATCACAACCATACAAAAGATAAATGATCTTGAAGATTAATAAACAAACACACCTAGATATTTAGCTGCCGACACTATTATTCCATAACTGGATTCGAATATAATACAAAAAATCATCCAACAAATTGGTTATAAACTATTAAATTTGGAGAGCCCGTTGCAACGCAAGGGCATTTCTACTATTTAAGTGTAATATACCAAAATGATCACAACGACAAATGCAACTCAGCTATGGTGCTTTCAAAGTCATCCGAGCAACTTCTTTTTGACACACCTCTAAAGAAAGGAATTCGCCTCAGGTTATTATTCTTATATAACCTAAAAACCCTAACAACATGTTCTACTTTCTTAGGGCTTCCATCCAGTGCATTATTTGATCATGCGTACATATTTTGCATTGCACGGATACCATGTATTGAATGTTTGTTTCCTTTCCGGTGTTTGCTCGTATCGATGGACCATGACCCGGAGGTTGATCCAGCCTACTACGACGAACTCCGTTCCGCCTTCGACGAGCAAGGCAAGCACAACCTCGTGGAAATACCTATGTTTTGAGTCCTTTAAACTTCTTACTCATGCATGAGATTCAACCTCATGGAAAAATACTTGTATGCATTTTTGTATCAACACAATTAATAAAATATTGTATGAATTTATGATTTAAACAATTTAGGTTTTGAGGACAAGATTTTATGTTTTTCTGTCATTTTTGGCTATAGCTATAATAATTATGTGTGATGATTTATTTGTGATGAATGTGTTCACTATCATACTAGGGGTGTGTATCCTCCGGTATAACGTTTATCTCCCTATCGATTAGTATGTTTATCTCCCTATTGATTAGTATGTTTGGAAAATATAGCAGAAACAATAACATAGAAATTTAGAGAAATAATAGTTAAGACTTTTCTGAAAAAAACTACCAAGTCATTTTTCTGCTAAAACCAGTAAAAAGTAGGGGCCGCAAATAAATGGCAAATCAATTCCAAATTGAGAAATTCAAATTGGAGATTAAAGATTGAAGTATCTACTTTCATTTTAGCATTTTTAATATTTTGAAAGAAATGGTTTAGGAATTGAAAACATGCTTATTAGAATGGATGATGAAACTATCTTGTTGTTTTTCTAAAAAACTGCCAATGTATTTTTCTGCCAAAACCAGTGAAAAGTAGGGGATGCAAATAAATAGCAAATCAATTCCAAATTGAGAAATTCAAACATGAGATTAAAGATTGAAGTATCTACTTTCATTTTAACATTTTTTATATTTTGAAACAAATGGTTTAGGAATTGAAAATATTATTATTAGCATGGATGATGAAACTATTTTTCCTTTTTTTTAAATTGCCAAGTCATTTTTCTGCTAAAACCAGTGAAAAGTAGGGGCTGCAAATAAATAGCAAATCAATTCAAAATTGCAAAATTAAAATGGGAGATTGAAGATTGAAGTATCTACTTTCATTTTACCATTTTTAATATTTTGAAACAAATGGTTTAGTCATTAAAACACGCTGATTAGAATGGATGATGAAACTATTTTGCTATTTTTTTTAAAACTGCTAAGTCATTTTTCTGCTAAAACTAGTTGAAAATATGGGCTACAAATAAATATCAAATCAATTCCAAACGGTTTTTATGCTTCTCTAAAAAACTGCTAAGTCATACTTACTTGCAATATTTTAATTTGAAGAAAGTATGGACCCAAACATCAGAGACGAAGTTGCGGAAGACATACTCGTGGATTTTATCCGCTGGGTTGGGGGAGACCCCGATGTCGCCCAGTGGATGAATAGCTCCGGTGAGGGAGATCCAGAGCTCGCCCGAACAGACGGTTCCGGTGAGGTAGATCCGGAGCTCGCCCGAACAGACGACTCCGTTGAGGGAGAAGCTTACAACTTCGTGGAGGGAGACGATGATCGAGAAGTCGATGGCTCCCATGAAAGAGAAGCCGACGGCTCCGGTCCAACCTTAAAAATTACAAACTCTAGCGAGGTGCATATATATACGTTAATTAAATGAAGCATCTGTTTTCTATATACATTTATTAACACTCTTTCTTATTTTGTCCATCCGGATCTAGCAATTCCGCCAGAAAGAAGACTAAACGAGGAACAACGAAGAAGTTGAAGGAGCATGAAAGGTACATGATCGAAAAGATCGCTGCAGAAGCTGCACCAGAGCTTCCCAAAGATGTTGCCTAAAAATATGTGAAGCAATGCGGAGTGCTTGTTAGGGACCACATCCCGATCACTGTTGGGGAGTGGAATAATCCACATGAGGCCATCGGAATGTCATATGTTGGCGACAAAGCGAAAGAAATTCTTTTTAAAAAGATGATGGCTAATTTCACCCTACCGACGCTGGTGGTGTGTCAGGATGAGGTGGATGAGAACGAGGAGGATCCTAAATTGATCTTACATCAAAACGAAGAAGCCTGAGTGAAACTGGTCAAGGCGTTCACTTTAAGGAAGATGGCCCAACAATTCACCAACTGGAAGAAAAAATTGCACCTTGCCTTTATCAAGAAAGACAAGACTCTGGATTTCATGGAACGTATGAGAACATAAAAACTTTCTGGGCAAAATTTGTTGCTACAAGAAGTCGGAAGAAGCTATGGCAAGGTCTAAAAGAAATGCGGAAAACTCCGCTAAAAATATCTATCACCGTCGTATGAGGCAAGATGGCTACAAGGGTAGCATGCCTAAGTGGGATAAACTTGAGGACGACCTGATGGCTCAGTAAATCATTCCAGAGATAGTCTACTGGGACGGACGGACAATGTCTTGGTTTTTCGCGCATGGGGGCATGTTGGACTCAGAAGGGCAGCTCATCTATAATATAAGAAATGCAGAAAATCCTCTACCCATCGATGATCTTAGAGACGCAATAAAGGTTGCTAAAGAGGGGAATTCCCAGCCAGATAGAGAGAACGACGAGCTCACACGTGCCCTTGGGAATAAGGAACACTATGGACGGAAATGAACCACACCAGGCTTTGTTATGTGGAAACTTGGGTTTGCCGAAGAGAAAAAGAAATATCCGGATAGAAGCCATCAGAGGAGAAAGGATTTGCTGGCAGCTGAAGCACAGAGTCAGGCAGACGGGTGGCAGAAAATTGACAAAGAATTAAATTGGCAGTGGGAGCGAGGAGAGAGGCAGCAGAAACAAATTGACATACTGACCCAGCAGCAAAGTACTGCCCCGCATATGGTAGACGGTGCATTCAATAGTACCGGCGCCGCACCATCTATTTGGGAAAGTAGCGTTTCTTCCACGCAGATCCAGGGTGATGATGATGATGTACAACCATGATGCACCTAGTGGATGATATAACGGAGATGACACATTGTGAGCTGCATGTGAAAGTCGTAAACGTAACCATTAAGGCAGCGGTCGGCTATGTGAAACCAATGGGCCCTGAACCTACTCACCATGGTCAGCCAGTTCCACGGGGCTATGCTGTTGCCGGAGTTGATGAAGTTAATTATGGATTCAAGCGGGTGAAGCTTGACTATCCTGAAGGTGAAGACGGGGAGGTGACTGAACTTGGAGACACAAAGAACTTGGCCATTGTATGGCTAAAGGAACACATCGTGCTTCCAAATTGGACGCCAAGGCATCCTTATCCGTCGCCGCCTCGAGACCAGTCTCCAGCGCAACAGTCATCTTCGTACTCTCCGCCTTGCTCGCCATCTCGAGCGCGTGCATCTACACCGCTGCGTCAGCCGTCTCTGCCCACGAAGTCTCAGGGCAGCAGAAAGCGGAGTAGAACCGCCGCATCATCGAAGTGTCGACTGTCGCCCCTACGAAAAGTACGAAATCAGAATCTACCCAAGTTACCTAACCACTGTACTGACGAGCAAACCAAGGAGATCGCATAGGCCGACTACGAGGCGTGGAAATCTAAGGAGAAGGCGCCGAAAGAGCCAGATTTTCCCACCCCGAAGAAGACAAAGCCAGAGTGTTGAAAATTGTGAAGACCCTTTATCAACCTGAGCCGAGGCTGTCATTGGACTATAATCGCTTTATTCAGAAGTGACACGACGAAACGGTATGGTCAAAGAAGAGTAGCAGCTCAAGGGGGAAGTGCGGGAAATCAGTTGACCAGCTCGGACAATAGTAAAATCAATCCACCCCCTCCCATAGTGTATTCCAATACCGCGGTGGGGCCGAGCACAGGTGCGGGCAAGCAAATTGACCCGGAGTTTATCGTAATATACGTACAAGCGGCCGCTGCTGCGGGTATGTCCATTCCGCAATATCTCCATACCTTAGGAACCTCTCCCGTTCTGAATTAGCATACAAATACCGGCACTGGCATCGTCTACTCAGACCTGGGGAGGAAAAAAATCTACGAACAAAAATGCGAAGAGTGCATAATTGGTACATGGTAGCCTCGAAGGAATCTAATGTCTGAATAGCAATGGGAGTTGATACGTCATAAACGTATCCCTAATTTATGATGTTCCATGTTGTTTCCCACATGTTTTCCTTACACTTTATGTCATTTTTACACGTTTTCTGGGACTAACCTATTAACAAGATGCCAGAGAGCCAGTTTCCTGTTTTCTGCTGTTTTTAGTTTCAGAAAAGTTGTTCTGGAAATATTCTCGGCATTCGAAAATTCGAAAGCCAGAAGTCCTAAAAGTCCCGGAAGCTTCTAGAAGTCCCGAAGAGCCCTAGAGGGGGGCCACAGGGTGGCCACACCATGGGGTGGTGCGGGTCCCCCTGGTCGCGCCACCTAGGGATGTGGCCCCGCTGGCCACCTCCTGGCATCTCCCTTTCGCCCATATATCCTCCCCGATGCATAAACCCTCCGGGGATAGATCTTTTCCACAAAATACATCTGTAGATCCGCTGCCGCCACCGACAAGTTTTAGGGGACATATCTCTGTTCTGGCACCCTGCGGGGATGGGGAAGTGCCCCCGAAAGCCATATCCTTCGACTCCACCGCCATCTCCATCGATCTTGTTGTCTCCTATGATGAGGAGGGAGTAGTTCTCCCCCGGGACTGAGCGCTCTACCGGTAGCTATGTGGTTCATCTCTCTCTCCCATGGTGTGATATTTATGTGATCATTTTCTTTGTAATCTAGTTGAATATGTAGATTGATCTTCATCTGTTATGCTACTTGAGTGGTTTTGTTATCTCCGTAAACACTTTCATCACGGGGTAAAGGTGATAGTGTGTGCACCGTGTGGTTTAGCATGATATTTATATCTTGTGTTGGAAGATGAAACTATGAAATTGTGGTGTTTGCGTGGAACCATATGGCTCCCATGGTGATAGCATGGGGGTTACTTGGTTGGGAAAGTTCTTACTCAGAGGAGTGCTGTTAAATCCCTACGCAATGATTAGTGTTCGTTATTCGACCGGAGAGTGGTTCGTAATAGCATAGTGAAGAAATGATATTTATGCATTCAATTATGTTTTCATTGCTGAGAGTGTCCTCTAGTGAAAGTAGGAGCCCTAGGCCTTATTTCCAAGCATTGAAACACCATTTTACACCTGTTCTGCTACATGTTTGCTTGCTGCCATATTTATTTCAGATTGCCAATATCACTTATTATCATCCATATTACTTGCATTTTACTATCTCTTTGCCAAACTAGTGCACCTATATACCTGACAAGTATATTGGGAGTGTTGGGGACACAGGAGACTTCTCGTATCTTGATTGCAGGGTTGCTTGAGAGGGATATCTTTGACCTCTACCTCCCTGAGTTCGATAAACCTTGGGTGATCAACTTAAGGGAAACGTGTTGCGGTTCTACAAACCTCTGCACTTGGAGGCCCAACACTGTCTACAAGAATAGAAGCGTGCATAGACATCAAGATCTTTTCCGGCGCCGTTGCCGAGGAGGTAAGGTAAAAGGTGCTCACATCCTCGGGTGTGAGTGCTCGAAGTTATTTCCTTTAGATTCTGCAATTATATCTTTTTGTTTCTTGTTGTCACTAGTTAGGCTTATTTTTACTTGTTGCTTGTTTTTATTTTTACTAGTTATTATTAATGGAAAACAACAAAAATATGAGAGATCTTTATTTGCATTATAGTAGCAATGTTATTATCATTAATTATTTGGATACCATTATTTCTAGTAATATGGAAAATTCTAAGCTTGGGGAATCTAGTTTTTATAAACTTTTTAGTTTTCCAGCTTTAGAGGAGAAAATTTGCTCTAATGATACTTTATCTCCCATATGTGATAAACCTAATGATGCTTGTGATATTTAAATCCTCCTACTGAAATCATTTCTTTGAAAATACCCAACAAAGTTGTTGAACTTGTCATGGATAACTGCTATTTTGGAGATGGAACTGTCCATCCTGGTGATCATTTACACTTTATGAATGAATTATGCGAGTTATTCAAGTGTGCAGTATCTCAACGGACAAAGTTAGGAGGAGTCTATTCCCTTTGTGACTTGAGGACAAATCAAGGGAGTGGTATAAACTACTAGATGATCCTCATCATTTGGAGAGGTATAACTTGAATCTCTCTGTTACTCTTAATTTATCCTTCTCATGCACTATATTTAGATAAGAATTACATTTATAATTTTTGGTCTCATGATGGAGAAAGCATTGCCCAAGATTTGGGAAGACTGAAAACATTAATACTCAAATGTCCTAACCATGAGCTTCCTGAGGAAATAATTGTTACTAATTTTTATGCAAGGCTTTCAGGACATTGAAAGTATTATATAGATGCCTGTTCAGAGGGTTCTTTTTGTAGTAAGAATGTTGAAGCTAAGTGGGATCTTCTTGAGAGGATTCGAATCAATAGTGAAGATTGGAATAACAACAAAGGTAAAGAGACAGGTATAAACTATGAGTATGATTGCATTATGACTTTTGCTGAAACTGCTGATTTTCATGAGCTTAATGCTAAATATGGTCTTGATCCTCAAATAGTTGTAGGTTGGTATAGATCCTTTGCTTATTATATTAATATTCCTAAAAATGGCGACATATATCATGAACCTTTTAAAGAGACTTGCATGTAAAATGAAATTGTTATTGATGATTGCAATAAACATGCTCAAACCTCTGAAAGTACTATTTCTTATCAGCATGTTAATTTCTGTGGAGCACTTAGACCATGTGAAAAGAATAAAATTGAAGAATATTATTGTATCCATCATAGGAATGAAAAAACTAGAATGTGGAGTAGGGCTCTAGATGATCTTGGGGAAAAGTTTGTGCCCTCTATCCTTTTATTTGTGAACTTTGCTATAAATTGGGTCATTTCAATTTTGTCCGTTGAGATACCTGCACACTTGAGTACTGCAAGTTTGTATTGTGATGACATGATTACCCCTAATGAGCATGATGAACTTACATTATTTTTGGGGTGTGAGGAGTTATTAAGAAAAACTTCTTTGATATATATGAGTGCTTTTGATATGAATAGTGTCTTGCATGGATGCCATCTTTATTGTGTTGATAATTGCCATGCAAATACTTACACACAAAATATTATAAAATAGGAGACTTTACCAAAATATGACAGGACTAATATGTGTTTTGTTTTTATTAATGAAGAGGAGAAATCCTCCAAAATTCTTTCTATTGTTTCTGATAATAAACAAGGGTAGGTGGAGAAGCTCCCTTTTAAGCCTCTCCCTCCTAAAGAGGGGAAGAAGAGGAAGAAGAAGAAGAGGAGGAGTAAAAAGAGAGAGGTAATGGTATCTCCCCCTAAGCATGTTGCTCATATTACAGGTTTTGCTGATGAGTCTGAACTCGATGATTTTCCTATGCCCGTTATTTATGAAAGTGATCATGATTGGGAGAAACACACTACTTTTGATATTGAAAATTTGTTTGGTACCAATTCTGAAAATGATGATAATAATTGTTGTACTATTAGTACCATCCATGTTCCCTCCAATGATGATATATAAAGCTCTAATCTTCTTGATGATGTGTCTGAAAATCCCTTTGCTATTAATGATTATATGCTTGATACATCTCCTCCTAGTAAAAATGATGATATGTTTACAAATGAACGCATTTTGGAAGACAACTATTTTATTGCTTGTGATGATACTATGACTCCAATAGATGATGATTGCAATCATGAATATGATGGTTTTAGTCAATCTACTATCGAGGAGAAAATTAATTATGATTTCAATATGCCTCTAGTCTTTGATAATTATTATAAAGAAAGTTATAACATAAGCTATAATTACCATCATCCTCATGAAACTTGCCATGGTTATGGTGGGATTACCCAAAACCATCTCTTTAATATGCAACTTTTCTATCATGTTCGAGTTGTTTATGACAATCCTACTCCCGTTATTATTAATAAGAATGACTATGCTTATGTGGAGAGTAATAATTCTTTTATGCGTGTGGCTCATGATAAGAATGTTTCATGTGATAGTTATATTGTTAATTTTATTCATGATGCTACTGATAGTTATTATGAGAGAGGGAAACATGGTTTTATGCATCTCAAAAATATTAAGTTTCCTCTCTTTTTGTTTAAAATTTTGAAGTTGCACTTATTTTGCTTTCCTATGCTTGTTGCTTTGTGTTTTCATGACTTGTTTTTCTGCAAGATTATTTTTCATAGGAAGTGGGTTAGACTTAAATGTGTTTTATATTTTCTTCTTGATGCTCGCTTATTGTGCTTCAACTCTTATTCTTATGTGAGCATCTTTTAAAAATCATTGTGCCTAGTTGAAGGGTGTTAAAGAAAAGTGCTGCCGGGAGACAACCCGCTTTATTTATCTGTTTTCATTCAGTTTTACTTTGTTTTATTTTGTGTGCTTTGCACCTGGGTGTTTTCTATTTCCTTAGAAACCTCGATATATCTTTTCTGTTGTGTTTTTGTTGAGCCAAGTAAAGCCTCTAGTGGAAAGTTGAGACTATATTTCGGATTTCTGCGCAGGAAACAGATTTATGCTCTCCACTGTTAAATACATATAAAATCACAGAAAATTCAAAATGACTTGAGTTTTTTTTGCTTTATCCTGGTCTATATACGCAACTTTTCTTAGTTTACCACTGTTTGATTTGAGCAAGAGAAGATTTTCCAAAAAAATCGATCTTTACCTGTTGTTCTATTTTGACAGATTTCTGCCAATTATTGCATTTGCATCTTAATCTCTCTCTTTTGGTGTTCTTTTGAGAAAAAGAGTTTTAAAAGAATTTGTGACAATAGATAATGTGTTTTTGAGTTATAGTCTTGTGTTGAAACTGAACCATGTGAATTTATTATTTCGATTGGACTAACGTTTCTAATGAAGATTGTGGGAAGTTTGGTGTGAAGAAAGTTTTCAAGGGTCAAGAGAAGAGGATGATATGATGTGATCAAGAAGATTGAAGAGCCTAATCTTGGGGATTCCCCGATGGTACGTCCCAACAAATTCCAAGAAGACTCTAGTGTCTAAGCTTGGGGATTCGCAAAGGCAACCCCTTCTTCATCAACAAATTATCAGGTCACTTCTGGTGAAACTATATTTTTATTTAGTCACATCTTATGTGCTTTACTTGGAGCGTCTTTTATTTTTGTTTTCAGTTTGTTTGGTTTTCTTTGTTGTAATAAATAGTTGGATCATATCCTACTTGTGTGGGAGAGATACACGCTCCGTTTTCATTGCTTAGAACACTCTAGTTTTCATTCTTATAGTTCTGTGAGTGTTCATTTTTTGCTAGTACAGAGTTTAGCCCTTGTTTTCATGCATCTTTTATTCAGAGATGTTAGTTTTAGTAACTTTATGTGAGTAATCTATTTTTATTTCTGTAGCATGTAGAGAATTTTTGTTAAAACATATCTTGTATGGTGCTTGTTGGGAAAAGAAACTACTACTTGAAGTAGAATTTATAACAGTTCAAGTAGAAGCTTGTATAGACTGTGGCTAGAACTTTTTCATGCCATGCTAAATGTTATTTTAGTTTTAAAGCCTTGTGGTTATTGAGTAGCATGAATATCCTTAAATAGCCGAGAGAGTTTAATATGTCTTGAAAGATTCATGAGTTGTTCTTGTCATAGTAAAGCATCAATATATGGTATTCTCTTTCGAATGTTTTATTTGGTTGACGTGTTGCATGCTCATACCATGTTTATGACTAGAAACCAGTCATGAATAGCCTCCATGACCACTTAGTCTTTGAACTTGTGATACCGCTTATGCTTTAGTTAATGATGTTTATGTCGCTGTGCATGATTATGGCTCTTGTGCTCTCTTGATTTGTCGCTCCCAGTCTTTTTCTAGCCTCCACCTGTACTGAGGATGGAATTCTACTCGTGCATCCGAACTCCTTAAACCAAAGTTTTCCCATTGTGTACACCATACCTACCTACATGTGGTATTTAACTTCCATTCCAAGGAAATTCCTCATGTGTTACCTTTAAAACTTTCTAAAAAATATTCCTGTTTTGTGCCCCTGTTTTAGCTCATGAGAACGTAAATAGAGAATCTTTATCTCACTTGTTGATTGGATTGCACACCCTGGACTAGTGGCTTCATCCGCTTATCCAAATGATAGAAGAGCTGGCAGCGGGGTGCCCAGCCCCAAATTAATAACACAAATTCTCTTCACTATTTTTGCCCCTAATTTATCAGTCAAAGCTTAATTGTGTAAACAAAAGAGAAAGAGGGATGACCTTCTACACCAGTTGCGTCCTTCACAATGGGAGCCGCTCTTGTGAATCCAGTTGGCTTGTGACGTGCTGTATTGTATGTTTACCATTCGTTGACATAAGCGGACCTTGGCACTTACAGAAGCCGTGGTAGAAGCAAGAAGAAGGCGCTGGAACGGATATCAACATTAGAAGAGAAGGTGGCGTTTCTCTTGGAGAAAGGGGGACACCCTGTACCTGACACTGAAGAGGAGGTAGAACATCGTCCTGCACCTGATCAGCTGCGAATAGAAGACGATCCTGTAGCAGATGCCATCCCATCTCAGCATAGAAGCAGCGTGGGTTCCACGCAGCTGCAGCTAGAAGACGGTCGTGCAGTCGAACCGTCGGCGCCTCACTACCCCGTGGATGATATCACGAAGAAGACAAATTGTGAGATACATATGCCAATGGGGAATATATCATTCAGGGTGGCGTCAGGCTATGCTTTACCGAATCAACCTGGAGCAACCTACCATGGTGGTCAGGTTCCAGCATCCCATGCTCGTGTCGGGTTGTCAACAATTACGCCGGGATGCCATTCAATTGAGCTCCATATTCCTGTAGGTGAAGGCGAGAAGACACTAGGAGAAATGGAGCTTGGTATCATCTTGTGGAATAAGAAACACATCGTGTTTCCTAACGCGGCGCCAAGGCCACCGACTCCTCTAGGTACAAATGCACCACCTCCATCAGTTACTGAATGTTGCACCACATGTATGCCTATTTTTAATAGTTTTTTCCCTTTCGTACAGAGAATGCACGACCTCCAAGTCCACCCCACAACAAAGATTGGGAGCCCGAGGCCGAGGGTCCATCGCCCGTGCACTCCCGTGAGCCGACGGATGCGCCCACTATGGGTACGGCAAAGCAGAAGCTGCAGTTCAAAAGAAACGGGATTCCTCCCAAGAAGAGACCAAGGAAACACAAGAAAGTCGAGACTCCCCCGAAGTTACCAGGCCTGATGACTCCGGAGGAACTAGACGAAGCCGTGAAAGCCAAAAACAAAGCATGGTTCGCACGGTTTCCCCTGAAGCCCCCTCCAGACGTCTGGAAGGAAACTCTGAAGAACATCCCAAAGTGGCAAATTGAGCGCACCATCGACAACTTATATTATCCTGCACCGCCGCCACCGCCGCCCCTTTCAGACTATGAACGATGCATTGAAAAGATGCACACCACACAGATGAAGCAGGCGGAGCAGACGAAATGCGGGAAACAAGTTTCCCAGCTCGGACAACCAGAAGCACGGTCAATTGCCCCACTCAAGGTGTTATCTGACCAGGCTTTAGTGTCCGGTCCACGCATGGGCGACTCCGGTTACGCTATTGCTGATGTGGTATATAAATACAAGCCCGAGCACCCTCTGGTCGAAAATCCTACTGCTCTAACAACCCAACTACGGAATTTACATGATTGGTACTTGGAGGCCGCAAGGAAAAAGAGAGATTGTATCATGGCGGCAGTTCAGGATCAACACTACTTCGGAGAGTACGGTGTGGAGCTTGGGTTCGATGAAATTTTCCAAATGTACAATCAACGTGCCCTCGACAAGTCTATCCTCAGCTGCTACTGTTTGTAAGTGATTTATTCGTGTAATTTAATGATTTAGTTAAGCTCGCGTTCATTGCCCGTATAATTATCACTCACGACATTCTTTTTGTACTATGCAGAATGAAGATTCGTGAATGCAGGCTGGCAGGAATTTGGGACTTTGGGTTCATTGACCCGTATTCGTATCATCAAGACACAATAGAAAAGTTCAACAAGGATAGACCGGATGATTTGCTAAGGTTTTTGAAGCGACAAAGTACCAAAAAAGAAATACTTTGGCCCTACGGATTCAAGTGAGTGTTACTGTCTTGTAGACATTCCATTTTGCTTACCTGATGTTAAGTGTAATTGATGAGTATGCATGACTGCGTGTGTACACGTGCGCAGGTCCAACTTCATATTGTTCATCATTAGAATCGATCAAGGACAAGTTGAAGTATGGGACTCGTTAACCTGGGACGCTGACACATGGAAGAGCGCGCGTCAGATGCTTCAAAGGTATATATATCGGCCTGTTTCGTTCATCGGCCTCTTTTTCGTTCATTTCCTGATATCAAGTAATTAATAATTAACTCTTGTATTCATTTTTCTTTTGTCGGCCAGGGTTTGGCAAATGTTCATCAAGGAAGAACCCGGTACATGGGCATACAAGCTCCACTTTCAGATAAACAAAGTAAGTAGTACTACGTACCCTGGTTTCAATACCATTACCATTCTCTTGATTATTATTAATTTGACTGAATTATGTTCTCGTATATAGAAAGTCCCGCAACAACCACAGGGAACTGATTATTGTGGATACTACGTTTGCGAGTTCATTCACAGGATTATCAATGATAAATCCCGTACTTCCAGAAATCTAGAGGTACGTAACCGGATCTTCACAACTTTATTTATGTTGCCATCAATTATGTTTAGTTTTGTTCATAACTTAATTGTTTTCATCTACTTCTTTTAAAGATGCAACGAAAGCGGGAGATGCTCAAACCAATCCAACGTTGCAAGGAAGTTGCAGAGGAATTGGCAGGATTTCTCCTCAGGCAAGTCATAGATGAAGGCGGAGAATTTTTCCATCCTATGAACCAATAGCCAGCTCCCTTCTCTATGCAAGTATACAACTATTGAAAACGAACTTCAGATTATGTAATGCTCGGTCGAGTACTTCGTGTTACATGTATATATATATGTACTTTTATTTGGTGGATCAACATTTAACCGCAAACACGGAATCGGAAACACTTAACCGCAAACACGGAATCGGTGTTTCCGGATACGAATTTCCGATTACGTGTTTCCGATTCCGTGTTCGTAAAAAACGAAACACGGACACACGGATCGGAAAGACTAAACGGAAACACGTAAACGGAAACCCTGAAAATACGGAACACGCCCTAAACCCTAAACCCTAAATACGGAATCGGAAACCCTGAAAAGAAAAGGAAAAAAAAAGAAGAAAAAAAAAAGCTTTAGGACCGGTTGGTGTTACCAACCGGTTCTAAAGGTCCTCCGCCTACGCGCGCTCTTCGGCGCCCACGTGGAGGCCTTTAGCACCGGTTGGTGACAGACCGGTTCTAAAGGGGGGGGGGGGCTTTAGTCCCGGATACGTAGCACCGGATTTGTATCCGGGTCCAAAGGCCCTTACAAACCGGTGCTAATGCCCTGTTCTCCACCAGTGATACACCTCTCTTAAAAATGTTTTAATTACCTCTGTTTAATAAAATAAAATCTCTAGCACATGAGTGATACCTGCTTCCCTCTGCAAAGGGCCTTTCTTTTACTTTTATGTTGAGTCTCCATCTTCTAACTTTATGCACAGTTTGCCATTATGAGTTCTATGTGCATTTGTCCCATAAACATCAATAATTACTTCATGATGTGATATTATTAGTTCTCAAATTATTTGTTCTAGTCTTCCTCTTGAACTTTGAAAGTGACCTGGCATTTATGTTTTTCCCCACTCTTAAGGACTAGCGAAATACCACTTTGCCATGCTTTCTCTATACCTGAAACAAACGCTTATCTTTCTTTGCATTATTATCCATGATCCTTTATTCAAGATAGTCTTCATGATGCAAAGTTATTGCTATGCTTTATTATTAAAGTTCTATTTATCATGTTTGTGTTTGAAGTTCTATGATCCCACATATATTTTTACATTATAATGATCAAGTTTATAATAGGAACATGTCACCTCAGAAATTATTTTGTTTTATCGTTTACCTACTCGAGGATGAGTTGGAACTAAGCTTTGGGGATGCTTGATACATCATAAACTTATCCCTAATTTATGATTTTCCATGTTGTTTTCATGTTGTTTCCCTCATGTTTTCCTTACACTTTATGTCATTTTTACAAGTTTTCCGGGACTAACCTATTAAAAAATGCCACTGAGGCAATTCCCTGTTTTCTGATGTTTTTAGTTTCAGAAAATTTGTTCTAGAAATATTCTCGGAATTGGAAAATTCGAAAGCAAGAACTCCTAAAAGTCGCGGAAGATTCCAGAAGTCTCGAAGAGCCCCGGAGGGGGGCCACGGGGTGGCCACACCATGGGGTGGCGCGGGTCCCCCTGGCGGCGCCACCTAGGGCTATGGGCCCCCTGGCCACCTCCTAGCATCGCCCTTTTGCCCATATATACTCCTCGATGCATAAACCCTAGGGGGGTGGACCTTTTCCGCAAAATACATCCGTAGCTCCGCCGCCGCCACCGACAAGTTTCGGGGGACAGATCTCTGTTCTGGCACCCTGCCGGAACGGGGAAGTACCCCCGGAAGGCATCTTCTTCGACTCCACCGCCATCTCCATCGCCGTTGTTGTCTCCTGTGATGAGGGAGTAGTTCTCCCCCAGGGCTGAGGGCTCTACCGGTAGCTATGTGGTTCATCTCTCTCTCCCATGGTGTGATCTTTATGTGATCATGAGCTTTGTGATTTAGTTGAATATGTAGATTGATCTTCATCTGTTATGCTACTCAAGTGGTTTTGTTATCTCCGTAAACACTTTGATCACGGGGTAAAGGTGATAGTGTGTGCACCGTGTGTTTTAGCATGATATTTATATCTTGTGTTGGAAGATGAACCTATGAAATTGTGGTGTTTTGCGTGGAACCATCTGGGTCCCATGGTGATAGCATGGGGGTTACTTGGTTGGGATAGTTCTTACCCTCAGGAGTGCTGTTAAAGCCCTACGCAATGATTAGTGTTCGTTATTCGACTGGAGATTGGTTAGGAGTAGCATAGTGAAGAAATGACATTTATGCATTCAATTATGTTTTCATTGTTGAGAGTGTCCTATAGTGAAAGTAGGAGCCCTGGGCCTTATTTCCAAGCATTGAAACACCGTTTTCTGCCTGTTCTGCTACATGTTTGCTTGCTGTCATATTTATTTCAGATTGCTATTATCACTTATTATCATCTATATTACTTGCATTTTACTATCTCTTCGCCGAACTAGTGCACCTATATAACTGACAAGTATATTGGGTGTGTTGGGGACACAAGAGACTTCTTGTATCTTGATTGCATGGTTGCTTGAGAGGGATATCTTTGACTTCTATCTCCCTGAGTTCGATAAACCATGGGTGATCCACTTAAGGGAAACTTGATGATGTTCTTCAAACCTCTGCACTTGGAAGCCCAACACTGTCTACGAGAATAGAAGCATGCGTAGACATCAGAAGTTACAAACGACCATCACTGTTATGGAGATAGGATTATTTTGATTCAGTTTGAAGAATTATTTCAGGTATTCCAGCAGAAGGCCCTCGACAAATATATCCTCAGTACATATTGTGTGTAAGTATTTTTTCTGTAATTAAGTCTCTACCTAGGTCACCTCATTCATTGCATTTAAAATAACACTCGCTATATTATAATTGCGGAATGAATATTCTCGAATGAAAAAGAGGACAAATATATGACATTGGGTTCATTGACCCATATTGGGTTAATAAGAAAACTCTTATCATAAAACCCAAGGAGAGAAAAGAGTAAATTGTCATGGCGTTAAGGTTTCACGAAACCAAGAGGGAAATATTTTTCCTTACAACTTCAAGTGAGTGTTACTGTCGTGTAAACATTCTTTTTTCCTTACTCGATGATAAGTGTATAACTGATGAGTTATGTTTGCATAGCTTCCACTATATTCTGCTAATATTTGAAACTGACAAAGGAAAAGTACTGGTAATGGACTCGAAACATAAACCCCTTGAGCTGTCGGACAATATGCAACAACTGATCCAGCGGTAATGTCAATATTTATGACACTATATCGACAACTTTCGTTCATTTTCCGATAACTCCCTTTGTTCATTTTCTTTGTCGGGTTGCAATTGGAAACGGTTCACAAGAAAGGCTAGGGGTGAATGGAAGGAGAAGCTTACATTTGAACATGTGCAAGCAAGTACTACCAGCTAGATCCGCGCATCTCCTTGATTCTAGTTTCGATACCATTATAATGCTTGATTATTATTTTGATTGAAACCATGTTCTTGTAAAGTGCTTGGACCAGGGAGATGGGAACCACTTATGTGGATACTATGTCTGTGAGTTCATTCGTCAGACAGCCTGCGACAAGGGCAGAGATTTAGACAAACTTCGTGTACGTCAACCATCCTTTTATCTTATTACCATCTATTGACAGTCCCTTATATATTGACCATTCTTCTTGATATTAGATCGAACGAATGCGGGACCTTCGGGATCGCATACGAACAATTCAATAGAAAATTTGCGGATTCTTGGATGAAGAGGTCCTAAACCCAGGAGGAGAATACTATCGCCCTTTCAGCTTCCTTGGATTAACTTGAGACTCGAATTCTTAGGTGCATAGTACTTATCTGTATATTCGAGTCATGGTGCATGTGGTGGTGTATTCGTGTACTTATGGGAAAGAGTACCTACTTGTATATTCTTCACTCCTTACTTGTATATTCGAGTCAAATGGATCTAAAAAACGGGAAAAATGGCTCTAAAAAACCGGGATGAAAGGGGGGGGGTCTACCAGTGTATTGTGAACTTGGTAAACATATTATCTCAGGTTTCAGTTCGATGGATAAACAAGCATCCTGATACTCTTGTGACCGAATCACACAAGAAATATGTAACATCGCAAATAATCTCGTCTTGTTCCCGTCCATGTAGTTGTCGGGACAAGGACCGACGCCGAGCTCACTCACTCAGCCTACTTGCGCCTCTGTACGGCCAGGACACTTTTTCTGTGAATCAGTGGAGCACACCATCCTCCTACGCAACCCGATCAGTTCCGGCTCGTCGTTCCCGGATCAATCTCCGACGGCAGAACTCAGGCGGCGAGACCACAGGACGTCGTGAGGGAAACCGCAGATCCATGCTTATTTGTTGGCAAAAGCTCAGGCAAAGGTGATGTCCGAGGCGATTTCCGAGGCGGACCAGGGCCACCATCGACGTGGCGGATCAGCCATCACCGCCGCGTCTACCTCCTGGACTTCGGGGCCTACGGCTCACGCTGGCACCTAGTGATCTCGGGGCTCCATTGGGATCTCGTTTCGGGCCGATCGCCGGGGATAAGGTGCCGAAGGCAGAAGATACGTCAAGACGCTGCAGAGAGGAGGTCCTTGCGGAAGCACGGGAGGTGTCACGGGAGGATGTCTCCTGGCCAGCGATGTCCGACGAGGAAACGGCACAACGATTCTGGGATCGCATCAGTTACTCCACGCCGGAGGCACGTTTCAGGGACAAGCGAAAAGATTTTGTCGACGTCGGAGGTAAGGGTTTGGGTTCTGAATGTAGGTCCTCCACGGCCTCGCCATCTTTGTCGTCATCGGAGGGGGAGTGTCGCAACCCCGGAGCCAGAGATATACATACTGTTATGTGCGCCTAGTCATGGACCCACAAGGGCTTCAGGATTACCAGCCCCGTCCGCAACAAACAACGGCAGGCAGACCGGATTCATCGGCACGCAGGCCGGATCACCAGGTACTATTACTCCTTGTGTCTATGCTATTCATAACCAACTATGCATATCAAAGCGTCCACAAATCGTATGAAACTGAAGGAACAGGACCAAAGCTATACAGAGATGCTATGTGTCCAGAAAGTGCAACAACAATCGAGGGTTACTAGGGTTACCAAGCCCCAGGCCGAATCACATCGGCAGGCGTGCTCGGAAATGGATCATCGGCTCCACAACCCCTCGACTGCGACAACTATGCAGGCATAGCCAAAAATGTATAACAATGAGATTGAAACCAACAACCGATCAAAGCAACACTCTAGAGATGGAAGTTGTATTATCAGGTGTTACTAGAGTATAGCTGTACAAACAGAGGTCACACGACCCAACATTACATCATACAACGGAAGGAAAATTATGTTGCTAATCAACAAGAACCAAAAGGCCTAAGAGACCGCAACATAAGGCGACGTCCCAGCCCATAGATTCCAGGCTGCTACCTGGGAACCCCAAACTACTTGTCGATGTCCACGTTGGAAACACCACCACCGGAGTGGGAACTTCACCTGAACCAAAATTAAGCAAACCTGAGTACGGGAGGTACTCAACAAGACTTAGTTAACCTATTATATATCTGCTATTTCCAGAAAGGTTTTATGAAGGTTGATTTGCGTAAAGCAAAGTTTGTTTTCCAAATTGAGGAAGAAAAGCACGTCTCAAGGAGTGTTTTCAAAACAGATGAGAAAGCTACTCAACTAATGTAATCATCATATTTTCATCCACCAACATCATTTCCCAACATCTCACATGCTAAAAGGATCACCCCTCTCGGCATCTCCGAGGAGGCACCCTTCATTCGTTATCAACATGTTTTACACATTCCGTTGAAGTTATCTATGATCATAGAATCCGTTGCCAAGTCGTCCGTAACCGTGGACACGGCTTCTCGAGGAGATTTATCCCTGCAGGGAGTACACTTTACCCACACGTACCATCCGACTCTTAACGCCACATGTACGCTCGTCCATGGAGCGCGGCAGAGGGTGGCTGGCCACGACCTTTACCTTGCTCGACCCTATCCATGAGTCAACCCAAACGGGCCACCCGGTCAACAGGGAGTTGGCCACCTCCTAACGGCACCTGTTCTGTGAGTCGGGATCAAGATCCCTGTACGTCCATAACTTGTCCCGGTCACTCCCTAAGTTTTCTCCAAATCGTTTTCTGACTCACACGCAGATGGAAAGATCAAACTACGTGACTCATGGACGTGGCCAAACAAGTTAGTTGGTCGAGCGCGGTCTGTTAGGCCCCGCGTGTGGTTGCACGCTCAGTCTAGTCTTCGAAGGCGAGAACTCGCTCCTAGGGGCATGAACAGGACAAAATGCCACAACCCATTGTGGCCTCACATCCATGCCAATATTAGTCAAGTTATCAAAGGTAATTCAAATCACAACAACCTGACATACTAGATTCACGCATTGACCAGATTCATCAACCGGATGGATCAAGTCAAAACTAGGCATGGCTAAGAAAGACTCGCAGGCTTTAGCGAAGCGTGCACAAACAAACTTATAGCTGCTAGGAGCAGTGGATAAGGATATTTAGGCGATGCAATAAGTATAGGAGGACTCTATCTAAGACAATAAATACTTTGAAACGCATGCAATATACGAGATTCCAAAACAATTCGAAAACCATATATGAGCAGATAAGAGGTTATGCTTGCCTTGGTTATAAAAAACCAGATAAAGGCTTCAAGAATAAGTGTTTGACTTGTCGGTTAAGATCAAGTATTCGCCATTGGAGTTGCTGGCCTTCACTTCGGAGTCGCGTTCTACCGAGGGGGAACAACACCGAAAAGAAGAACAACAATCAACACATGGCATCGATGCAATGCACAATATGTATGCATGAGCAAGTTAATTCACTGAAATAAAGCCCTAAGCATGTTCGTTGGGTTGTTAGGGTTCGTATGGCAGTTATGCATTTTTACTGAAATTAGCTCGAAATAGACCCAAGAGGGGCACTTCGGGCAATACTGAAAGTGAGTGCAATTTTAATTGCTCAAATAGGTTTGAAAACATCATAAACAGGTTGAATTTGTTATTTTGAGTAATTTGGTATATAACATTTAATTTTCTAATTTTATTGATTAAAAACTTATTTTCTCTATTTTAAAAAAGAATTAAACAGCAATTAAATAATGCCCAAAATTGAAGTTTGTCAAACATGTATGAAAGTGACATATTCAGTTAGATTACATTTTTCTGAACATTTCCATGTTTTTATTTTATTTTTCTGATTAATATTTCAGGAGATATTCAATATTCCATTTTAATTCATTTTCAGTAATTAAATCATATTCTGGAAAGATATGAAAATATGGATTATGACGTCATAGTGACGTCCATGTGACGTCATCAAAGGCACAGAGGCTCTGTTGTGGAAGCAATCGGTCGATTCCTCGCGAAATTCCGGAAGCAAACTATAGCACGGGCAAGAGGAGACCGAGGCCGACCTAACGGTGGCGGCGCCGCCCGGAATGGTTCGCCGGAAGCTCGCCGGCGTCGAGGTTCAGCGGCGGAGGACGGGCGCACGGTGACAGCCTTTCGCCTATTTATTCCCCCTGATACGTCAACCCTAAAGATATACCACTTCTTCCGAGAAACATCGGAGGCCGCCGTCGTCATCAACCCGAGATCGGGAGGGTTCTGGAGCTCTCCCTAGCACCCAGCCAGAGGAAAATTCATCACCGGAGGGGTCTACACCACCATGCCCGCCTCCGAGTGATGCGCGAGTAGTTCATCTCTGGACTATGGGTCCATAGCAGTAGCTAGATGGTTGTCCTCTCCACTTTATGCCTCATGTTTATATTTCGTGAGCTGCCTCAGATGATCGAGATCATCTATTGTAATGCTACATGTTGTGTTTGCTGGATCCGATGATTATTGAATGGTATGTCTTCTGATTATTAAATCTATCATGTATCTTCATTTGTATGTTATTTATGATCTTGCAATGTTCTCCGTTGTTAGTAGATGCTCTGCCAAATAGTTGCTAGTGACTCCAAGAGGAGTATTTATGCTCGAGTAGGGTTCATGACTCCTTTGCATCTGTGCTCAAGTGACAGAAATGTACGGGTGGAGGATGTGTTGTTGCCATTAGGGAGAAAACAACGATGTTTACTTCGTTCACAATTTTTTACAATTACACAGTTTGCTTACTGCGGTTATCCATTGCATGCAACTTAATACCCAACATTTGTTCGATGATATTCGAAGGGTGGATTATTAGTCATAGATGCAGTTGGATGACGATCTATGTATTTTGTTGTAATGCATGCATGAATCTCATAGTAATCTTTAATGTCATGCATGTTTCTTTATCAATTGCCAAGCTGTAATTTGTTCACCACGCATGTTAGCTATTTTATGGAGACGCTTCTAGTGAACAAGGACCCGGTTTATTTTCTCATACTGATAATACAACACTGCAATTACTGGTTTCACACTGCTGGTACTATTTCATATTGTTCTCACACTGTTTTCCACACGATATTTTTCACCTTTTGTGTTCAGCAAAACCGGTGAGATTGACAACCACACTACTTTGTTGGGGCAAAGTGTTTTGATTGTGTTGTGTAGGTTCCGTGTTGCTGCAGAACCGGTAGTGCTCCCTACCATCTCACCTGCAACAACCGTCTGAAGTTACTCCTTCCTCCTCTGGTCGATTCAACCTTGTTTTTTTTCGGGGGAAACTTGTTGCTATGCTCATCAAACCTTCCTCTGGGGTCACTACAAGAAAACGGGTCTCTTGCAACGAAATCTGTAGCTACGTTTTTCGGCGATTCTCACAAATTACGACGAACTTTCAGGTTGTGGTGATAGGGCACTATTTCCACGACTCTTTTTGGTCGCGATAAATTATCGTTTTGTTGCGGTAGAGGCCTCCTATTGCCACGATTTCTACTGCTGTTGGAATACAAGCGCGTTTTTGCGACAGAGTATTTTCGTTGCGCGAGGCACTCTTTTGTTGCCTTAGAGACATGGTATTCCAACGAAATAAGCATTCGTGGTGATATTCAGTCATATTGCAACATGTATTTGTGTTGCGGTAGTTACAAATATTGTTGCAAAAAAATAGCTAACTATTGCAACCAAATTTTTCGTGCGGCAATACCATATGTTTTTTCGCCTCAATTTATCCTGCGGCAATATACTATTGTTTACTGCGACAATTTGGGTCGTATGGTAATAGGTTAAACGTAAAGCAACAATCACCGTACTGTTGCGAAAATGAACAAGTTATTTTGCAACGACCATTCATAGACTAGCTTAACGGGCCTCATGGGCCGTGCCCTTGATCACTGTTGCAATTTTCTTAGGACTACAATTCATTTTTGGTCCAGTATCTCAGTTTGGTGAGCACAATTTTTTTAAATATTGTTTGCAACTGAATTTCTGCAGCACTTAGCATTTTACTAATGTTGCAACAAGTGACAGTACTTAATAATCAATCAAGAACTCATAGAAGACGCAATTTCACTAGTACATTTATCATGGAAATTCAAAATTTCTAGAAACTGAAACTTTGGAATATTTAAACAAAAATTATGTTATTACACGATCTTTCATCCATGCATGTTCATGGCAAAACATTTAAGCCAAACAGTGCAGAGACAGCCTACACAAAGAATCCATGGTCATCATCCAATTCATCTTGTACCAAAGGAGCAACATGACCATCATTTATGTAAGCCTCATCATCATCAGTATCAGCATCATATTCGACTTGGTCTTCGTCAAACTCAGCAGGTCTTAAATTATTTATGACTGAAACATCAACGTTGGTTCCTTCATCATCATTTCTGCACCAACTAGTAATCTCACAGGTACAGTAAATTCTGGAACTGTAATTCCTGCATCGACGACATCCTGTACATCTGCATCACCACGTTCATCTCCTTCTGCAAGATCATCAAGGTCTGCACCATTTAAAACCGAAGGAGCAAACAAATTGCGTGGATTCATTTTTATAGCACTTGCCAATTAGGGCTCTTCACATCTCTCACATAGAAAACCTGTGCAGCTTGGATGCCTAGAATGTAAGGGTCTTCCGTGAATCGGTGTACACTAGTGTCGAGGTCAATAATTCCATACTTTTCCCTCTTATACCCCTTACTATGATTTCTATTGGCAGGAGGCACGTCGAACCAGTCGCACTGCAATAGAACAACCTCCTTATCAGGAGGAAAGTCAAGAAATATGATTTTCTTTATCACCCCATAATAATCAGTACTGCCGGTGCTTCCTTGCGCATTGACTACGACGCCACTATTTTGGGTACTCAAGTCAAGCTCTATTTCGGTATTACGAAAGTAATATCCATTCAGTACTGTACGGTTGAACACACGAGCAATTTGATCAGGCCCTTTAGCTAGTGTATACAACAGACTGTTGACCTTCCCATCTTTATGGAGTTGTGTGATCTGTTTCATGGAATAGAATATGTGTGAGTGTACTATACACCATGTTTTTTTATTACGAGAAACATTTATGAAAATGCTGAAGTAACTTACCCGTCTTTCGAACCAGCCAACAAAATCTTCCTTGTGTTTCTTTTTAGGATTAGGACAATTGTTCTTTTTGAGCTCGTCAATATGTTCCCTTCAAATAGAAATGCTATATGGTTACTTCATAACCAAAGTATTAATGCATATCATGATATGAAACAAATACATAAGTATCCTTACTGAATCCATGGCTCGGTTTCCTCGCAGTTTGTTATTATGTAGTGCCTCATTTGATTAAGAGCTTCCAAAGACAGTGATTCACGGGCAAAACCTTTCTTGGAGTAATCAACTGCACTCATTATGCTAATCCCTGTTGGTGCTTCATCTGTAGCTCCATCTGCATGGCGTTCGGACTGACTTATTTTTGTAGGAGCCTTTAACGAATCGACTGCAGAACGTCATGCACTCTTCAAGTATGTACCCCTCTGCAATTGAACCTTCTGGATGAGCCTTGTTACGTACATATCCCTTCAACGTACGCAGGTATCTCTCAACCGGATACATCCATCTATACTGTACAGGCCCTGCGATCCATGCTTCTCGAGCTAGATGAATTGGAGATGCATCATAATATCAAAGAAAGCTGGTGGATAGATCATCTCTAGCTTACATAGAATTTCTGCAATTTTTTTTGTCCAAATCCACCAAATCCTCATCCCTTAACTCCTTGGAGCATAAATCGGAAAAGAATTTACTGAGCTGAAGCAATGGGGTAAGGACATTCTCCGGCAGAAGCTTGCGCAACGCAATAGGAAGAAGTTTCTGTAATATAACATGGCAGTCATGAGTTTTGAGTCCACTAAACTTGCACTGCTCGAGGACCACACATCGCTTAATGTGTGAAGCATAGCCATCAGGCATCCGTATGCTCTGCAGAAACCTGAGGAGCATTATCTTCTCTTCCTTTGTTTAAAGCATACACGCCTTTCTTCATTTTGTACTTATCCTTACCGGGGCTTTGTGCTGATCCTCCCTAATTTTCAAGAACTCCAAATCAAGGCGAGCCTTCGTACCATCCTTTGTTTTCCCATCCATCTCAAGCAAAGTACCCAGAATGCTGTCACAAATGTTCTTCTCGATGTGCATAACATCCAAATTGTGCCTCGCAAGTGCTGCCAATACGGGAGCTGGAAGAACACATTTCTTCCGCCAATTGTGCCAGGGATTAGTTTTCGGTCGCTTTCTCTTATTGACCGCCCAAATGGTTCATGCTGAATGCTATCAAGCTCCTTTAGAACTTCAATGCCTGTAAGTGGCACCGGGCGTCTCTATGGTCTGGCTTGTTGTTGAACATAACCTTGTTTCGACGCCATTTGTGTTGTTTCCGTAGAAAACGTCGGTGTCCCATGTAGCAATGCTTTCTACCATACTGGAGCCATAAAAAGTCTGTATGCTTGTGGCAGTAACGGCATGCTAGCTTGCCTTTTGTGCTCCAACCACTCAGCATTGCGTAAGCTGGGTAGTCATTGATGGTCCACAACACGCATGCATACAACGTGAAATTTTCTTTAGTTGCAGCATCATATGCTTCAACACCATCCTCCCATAGAACTAACAGTTCATCAATCAAAGGCTGCAAGTACACATCAATGTTATTTCCTGCTGACTTTGGTCCTGGAATAATCATTGACATTATCCAGTTCTCTTGTTTCATACACATCCATGGTGGCAAGTTATATGGGATCAGAATGACAGGCCATGTAGTGTGTGATATACTCATGAGCCCAAAGGGGTTGAATCCATCTGAAGCAAGGCCAAGCCGAACACTGCGAGCATCTTTTGCGAATTCTTTCTGACTCTATCATCAAGGCTTTTCCAGGCCTTCGAATCTGCAGGATGCCTCATTATGCCATCATCTTTACGTTTCTCCTTATGCCATTTCATATTAGTTGACATATCTATGTCATGTACAGCCTTTGCAGTCTTTGAATGAGTGGGAAATACCATAGAACTTTCCGTGGCACTTGCTTCTTTGATTTACGGATCGATGAATCAGCTTTGTCTACGGTTGGACTTGATTTCCATCGAGACGTATGACAGACAGGGCATTCTTGGGCATCAGCATACTCATTACGGAATAGCACACAATCATTATAGCACGCGTGTATCTTCTTGTAATCCAGTCCAAACTCTCGAATGACCTTCCTTACTTGTGCGAGATTAGTAGGAATGCAGTGACCCTTTGGCAGCACCTCCGTGAACATCCGCAGCATTAAGTCACATGCTCTGTTGGTCATCCCAGACACGCACTTGATTTGGTAAAGCTTCACAATGAAAGATATCTTGTGACCTCCTCACAACCTGGGTACAACGATGTTTTTCCCTCTTCCAATAGTTTGTAGAACGCCTTTGCAGATGCATTTGGCTCCTGTTTCATTCCATCACCGCTCGTGTCTCCTGCATTACTTCCCACTTTTGTGGCCCTTATGAGAGTTTGGAGCATGTCACATATCCCTTCACCACCATCTGCAGCGTCTTCATCATCAGAATCTTCAGCCATGTTGTCCTCCTCCGGTTCACCATGGAATACCCAATTTTTGTAGGACGGATCAATCCCATTCTTAAGCAAGTGCATATGGATCTCCTTTTTAGTTTTATGAGCATTATTCAGACATTTCGTACACGGGCAAAAGTTTCTTGCGTCTGGTTGAGCACCATCAAAACTAAATTCCAAGAAACTCTCGATGCCACTTTGCCACTCACAGAATCTCTATCCTTCTCCATCCAGCTCTTGTCTTGTGACATTTTGCGTTATCTCCGTTTAGCCGTCTTGTAAAAAAAAGGGAGAAGCATTTTCACACGCAAGTATTTCGAAACAACACATACATCAGAGAGACATTCATACTGGTCTTTCAAGTCAGTAAGAATTGCAGGGGATTACATTAGACATTACTTCACAACACATCGTTCGATTGAAACTAACACTTACACCTGAAACTGACATGGCAATGAAAATATAAAACCTAGTTCGTACCTGAATTCCTGACATTGCTATGAATATTAAACTAACACTTACAACTGAAACTGATAAAACAGACACACATGTGAACACAAGCAGCTAGTCTATCTGACAGCAATTGCAATCGCCATTAACTTCATCGAACCGGCAGGATGGAAACCAAGGATTTCATCAGTATTGGTACAAACCTTGTAATTGCGTCTGACGAGCGGCGGAAGCAGCGGTTGAGTACAAGTCGGCGGGCAGCGTTGGCGGCAGTTCAATAGTTTACGCTAATCGAGTTCGGATGGCGGCGAGGTAATAGTGGCGGATTGGTCGGTCGCAGGGCCGATGCGGCGGCGAAGTCGCCTGAGGGCGGATAGGGCCGCGTTGTCGTGTGGGGGCAGGGCAGTTTGGAGGAGACCGGGCGGACATACGTAGCCCTTTCGCTCGCCCAATGGCCCAACTGGAGTATGGGCCTATTAATTCTACAATGTCTTCACAGCCCATTTGGCTTGTGAACAATATGTTTTTCCCTTGGCAATAACTTTCAAGTATTAGAAATGCTATATTTTTTTACTAGTTTCATTTTATGATTAAATTTATTCATTTCTAAATGCATTGTTGTGTTATATTCAACACTAGTCGGAAAAGCCCTGTTAGTGGTGTGGTTTTTTTCAGTTCTGGCGTGAAACTCGTACGCCCCTGCTATCTAGGTGTCCACTGCCGTGTTTCTGGACTCGACACAGGTTACTACATGATCATTGGCGTTGATGTCATAGTCCACATCACTATCCTATAGAAATCGGTAAATAAAAAGGGTATGTAATATTGACTAGAAGCACACAAATGGTATTCAATTATGAGATAACATAACAACCATTAAAAAAATCGCATAAACATTCAAAGATTCAACCAGATAGTACTTAGCATTAACATATAATCTAAAAGTTTGCATAAAGCTAGAACTCTCAGCTACAACCACGATACCTACTCATCATCTGACTGAATAATGACAACATGTGTATCCTCAGTAGGGAGCTATGGGAGCATCATCTTCGGTGTCTTCAGCATCGTCAGGTCGATCGTAGAGGAAGTAGGGGACATCACCTTCATCGAGATAGAATGTCAATCTCCCTGTTGGATCCATCTCGTAGCGTTCCACAAGCTGGCCCCATTGCTGACCACTGAAGTATGTTTTTCCATCCTCATGTGTGACTACAACTCTGTGCTGGTGGTCTGGCACTCTCAAGCTCACCAAGTTCACCTCCAGAGTTCTAGGGTGGTCCCAAATTGCAACTTGAATATGCTCCAAAAAGTCACGCCTGAATCTGCAAGGTATGATCTGTAAAAAAAAGTACACATTTTAGTACAAATTTATTGTCAGTTTTCAAAAAGTAGATTGACGAAAGGTATATACCAATCTGTTCTCAAACCCCTCTGGTAGAACAATGGTAAATTTCTTGTTCATGCACTCCTTGTAGCCACACTGTTCACATACATCCATTGCCTGCGGTGGTTCGTACCATACACTGAATTCAGATACACATCTAACCATTTACCATTCAAAAACCAACTTAAATCTAACAATGTACATCTAATTTTGGTGGCTGAATAAACTTAAATCTAACAATGAAAATCTAATTTCTAAGTCGATCTACATCTAAAATCACAATAATCATCTAACATATAACTCAATCTACATCTAAACCTAACAATGAAAGGTACGGCTGCCGGGGAAACTTACCTGCGGCGCGACGGCTGGACGGCGCGAGGACGACGGTGGCGGTTGCGGCGGCGTTTGTCGCGGCGTTCCGTCGGGTGTCGGTGTAAGCGGCCCCGTGGTCGCGGTTGTCCGTCGGTGCCGTGGACAGGGCTAGGCCGCGGTGGGGGATCTGGGCGCGGAGAGGGCTAGCCGTGGCGGCGGTGGGGGATCGGGGGGTGCAGAGGGAGAGGACTCGAGTTCGTGTGTGTAGCAGTTGGTGTGCGTGTAGCAATCGATTAAATTAGAGTATAAATGGTTTTCCTCAAAATTTCATTATGTGAACGGTGTCCACATTTGATCTTTCATAAATTAGTCCTTAATGATGAAGCCAATGATAAACCGTGCCCACCACATTTGATTCCCTCATCCTGGTTAAATGTTGTTGCACCGTGGTGTCGCATGCTGGTGGTCGGTTCGTCCGGTGGTTGCGAGGCACCTAGGCGACGGATCGTCAGGGATGGTGTTGAGGGTTTGTTTGGGAGAAATCCTTGTCGGAGTACCGATATTAGAGCGGTGTCGCCATCGGGTGGCATCCTCCCTTCATGAAGGGCATCACGTCTAGCCTGCATCCGCCGCCCCGATGTGCCGGGGAAACCCTAGAAGCGCGACTATCCATGTTGAAGGTGTTGATTGGTATTTACGTCCAGGTGCTAGCAGCGTGGTTGTAGTTTGTAGGTGGGCGCAGCGGTCGTTTCGTCGATCCACTTCCGTCTCCTTTCTTTTCTTCTTTTGCGTTTATTGGTTGTCGCCTCAGCCGGCGTTGTATGAAAACTGTTGTACCGGGTGGTTGCTATATTAATATAGCGGTGATTCAGCCTATTTCGCCAGAGCATGGGGAGAATATATGTGATACTAGCCCTCTTGCATGATACCATGGTACCGTTTCGAATAAATGAAGTTTTGGTGATTCAAAAAAATCTAGGAAAAATCACGAGTGTTCACATGAAAAGTTACTACAATGTAATAATTTATGTCCAGATACGAAAGTAATATTGACTAACCAAAAAGACAAATCCAAATGTGAATATATAGTGCATTTTTGCTGATTTGTACTTTTTGTTTCTCAATGTGTAGGTCGAATTTGGACCTGATTTTTTTCTACATTACGTAGACAAATTCTTTGGGAACATTAATATTTTGTTCCAGAATTTTATGAAACATCTATAGTTGATTTTTTAAAATGGAAGCATGGGAGAACAAGGGGCTAGTATCAGATATTTTTTCCATTGAGCATGTGTGGTTTGCACACTTGTTTACATTTATATGAGTCATAAAATTCAATAAAGTAAAGAAAAAATGGTAAAGCTAATCTTAAAAAACAAAATGACATCATGAAAGTAGTAAAACTAAAAGAACATAACATTTAAATTGTGTGAGAATTCGGCAATCTAATATAGAGTCTTAACACGGTTTTTATATTGTAGCAACGGGGCTGCATGCATATAGTTGCACACAGAAACCATCAATATCACTGCATTCCTATTACAGACCAATTTCAGGGACATGGGTAGCAAACAAGTAGAGGCCTTCAGCGCACTGGTATAGCAAGAACACATCTTGTCACCCTGTTTGAGATGACTTTCCTTCGCCATGAACTCTTTCCACCCGCTGACGCACAAGCGACCATCAAGATCAGAAATTGAATATGTCGATGACACCTCAGTTCTCGGGTAGCAAACAATAGTGATGGTACCATTTCTTGCCATATGTGCAGGAATCAGACGGCTTGGGATTTTCCGTTGCATGCAAAGACTTAAAGTCAAGAGAAAAGCTATCGGAAAATAATCATGTTAAAAGAAAGGAAAATAGAACAAGTGTACACGTATTACTTTGCGCATAAGAGAAGATGTGTTCTTAAAGATTTACACGTGTTATTGAAGTTCTCGCTGTTTGTCCAATTCAGAGTATGCAGCACTCCGACAACTAGTTGTGCTTCCTCATACTCTCCAGCTCTGTGGAATAGAACAGTGTAATCCAAGTTTTCAACAGCGTCGATCACCGTCTCCATCATCCTCCAGTTAATCATGGTCCCATTGGTGCTAGAGAGTGAGTCAACAATGTGACGCCTCTCAGGGGACATCTGGTAGTATGCTGTAAAAATGTAATACGCCTGAAATTAGTGAGTACACATGCCGCAACCAAGTAATATATTAATGTTTATGTGCACAACATAATTTTTTTGTATTAAGTAAGAACTTACATGGATGGATGATTGGGTCATTTCCAGTTATGACCTCAGTTTGGCCTCGATGTGTGTCGGTCTTGAATACTAGCTCCATACCAACCTTAAGTTTGTAAACCCTGCTAAATTCTTTCCAATAATTTCCATTCAGAAAGGTTATCCCGTCAATGCTGCTAACCTCAACATTGAACGAGAAACCTTCCTTGGTTTGCAGTGTCGCTTGAAAACTGGTGTTCTCCAATGGGAAAACAGCATGCATTTTTAGGAAATATGTTCTGATGTAGCAGGGGATCACCTAAATAAGAACATGTATTTTATTTAGTTATGAGCCAGTAGTAAATTGGACTTACTATAAGTAGATATATCCTACAAGAGTAGCTATTTGTACTTTTTCCTATAATTGGACATTGAAGCAATAGTCATGTACTGCAAATAACTGAACATGCACTCATAGTTTGCAGAATGGTACGCTTCAAGTATTGAAATTGCATGTAGGTAGTTGATAAAAAAAACACGTCCATAACTAATAGAGATCACAGTCCCAAAAAATTTGCTAGCTAGATCAGCTACGTATATTACATTAATGATTAACACATTACACAATGATTACTAGGACCGGTAGATATGCTACGTATATTACATGTGAATAATCACGAAAAATTCAAATCCAATTTGTACATGAGTAGATTAGAATCCTTACCGTCTTCTCCTCAAATCCCTCTACAAGGGTTATGACGAAATAATCAGCTGTCATGGCATCACTGCCACACATCCCTAGTTTGTCAAAACAAACTGGACACTGCGAGAAAAAACGAATAAAAACCATCAGATCTGGTGTGATAATCACGATCAAGATGAAAATTGATGCGTAAGATCTAGTTGGCACGTCTTTGATTGGCTTCATGATCCAAGTGGAGGGTGCGCCGGCCGGTTGACTACTTCTAGGTCAAACTTGTTGGGGAAGGGCTGGCGGCGGCGAACACGTGGAGGGAGGAGGCGTGTGAACGAGAGGCGGTTCTGCGGGATAATGATAACGCACGCTGCCTTAGGTCAGGCCGTAGACGTTTGATGGGACAATTCGTCGCCCGCGCTGGCCATTGTGTACGTTTAGTGAACTAAAAAAAGGCTTATTAGTTTAGGCCCACAAACAAGTGAGACAATTTTTACAACCTTCTGTCTATGTACACACACGGCACAGGTGTTTCCCAAAAAAATTCTATCGATTTCACACGTAAATCACTTCGACTCTGCTCCTTCCACAATTAATATTAATACTCCCCTGTACTTCCACTCGTATTCTCCACTGCATCTTCTTCCAACCGCTGCACTACACTCTCTTCTTCTTCTTCCATCCGCTCCCCTCTCTTCTTCTTCCAAGAATGGATGAAGAAGTATTTCTGCCGCACGATTAAGGTCCCCATCCATGGCGAGGAAAGCATCGACGTCACGTACACCAACGACCCTGCCGAGGTGCAGCGTGTCGTAGACATGTACGAGCAGTGGATTGATAGCGGAGAAGAAAGGTTCATGGGCCTCGATTTCGAGTACACATCCCACAAGTTGGAGATCGAAAAAAGGTCGCCGTTCTTCAGCTTGCATTCCGCCGCCACGTCCTGGTGTACCATCACTCCAGGTAAAAGTCATTTTTCCTCTTGTTTTCTGCAACTAGTACTCATCTGCTCCGCCGCCATGTTCTTGTGATTGCTATTTGGTTATTCATGGTTGTTGTGATTGGTGTTACTACTACTTTTTTCCTCTTGTTTTCGGCAACAGTACTCATAGATTTTCTGCAACTAGTACTCATCTAGATTTTCTGCAACTAGTACTCATCGAGGCGTAGCAGTTTTCTCACGCCCTTTTTTTTTGGATCGGAGGGAGTAGTACTTTCTAAACTCTTGTTACTTGTGTACTTCAGTGGTGACTCGTGGCAATCTGCGACGCTGGCTGATCTTTTTCGTTTTGGCGGCGTCAAATTTGCAAGTGTTGACACCACCAATGACAAGAAAGTGTTTGCGAGAACCTGGAACTTTTCTATTCCAAAAGAAAATTATGAGGATATCCAAGATCTCTACTTTCATGTGTTCAACAAAAGAAAGCTGGAATGGCTACCATGGCAGTACAACTTATTGATCCCGTCTACAAAGACATGAAGAAGAAGGATTATCGGTGGCACAGCTACTGGGACAACAAAAATCTAGACATGGAACACATCACCTATGCTGCAATTGATGGGTTCCTCTCCCTAGAGTTGTACGTGTGCTCAAGCCCATGAGTGACGCCAAGAAGGCCGAAGAGGGAGGCAGATCAAGGAGGGCGAGGCCGAACCACACTTGGCACTAGATCACTTGCTGCTGCGTAGTATATATGCTACTTTTGGTCTTTGTAATTAGAGTATATGTGAAAGTGTTGATGAAAATTATTCGAGTAGTGAAAATTATTCGAGTAGTATATATGCTACTTTTGTTGTGAAATTGTTCATATTGTAAGTGCTATATCTAATTAGTAATGCAAATTATGTTACGTGAAGTCTGGTTTGAACTCAATGACAACTCTCCCTCGCTGCGGTGTTCGAGTCTGTCCCTCCTCGAGGCAGAACTAGTGCTGCCGCCCTTCTCCTTTGGGTGGTGCGTCGAGTAGGGATGTAAGATGGAGTTTGTTATTCCTAAGAGGGACAAGCATCGGTGGCGACGCGGCTCTGATCTCTGTTTAGGAAAGGCCTTCTCTTGTGTTTGGTTTTTGCGTCTGGGGGCATTTCTCGGACTAGCCGGTGTGGAGTGGTGTAAGTGAAAGTGTTGCTATCAACAAACTGTCAAGTTCATGTACTCAAACCACTATCTCCTATAAAAACCAGGTGCGCAATTGCGTACCCTCGAAAGAAGAAACAACTCTTTAACAATATTAATAAGTTCTGCTGAACGGTAACATAAAAAGGACATAATGTTTCACATAGTGCATCATGAAGTAGTACGGGAAGCAACACATAGTTTAAACAAAATAAACATTATCTTCACAGGCACAACTTAGAAGATCTTGACAACTGGGCCAGCTTCCATGGGATCAGGTCTGAGTGGAAGGAGAGAATTCACCTTACGAAAGGTGACTTGTTCTCCCATCCACTCGTACCTCTTCCCGTGACACCTTAGCACGTCCTGATTACGCATCTTGATGTAAAGATACGCGGAGTCTCCCTCCTCGTGAGACTGGACAATTCGCCAGTTGGTATTACCCAACTTGCTAAGGAGTACACGGGAAACCATGAAAGATGATGGTCGCTGGTTCAGCTTGAAGAAACCTTGTCAGTGTGCAACCCCATATGCTCCTTAAGCTGAAGTATCACCAGATCGGAGACATGGACTGAGCATGCTGATTTTTCATCAACATTTGGTGATCTTGGAGGTTCTTCTTCAACATCTTCATCATCTTCTCCAGAGTCTTCTCCGGAGCCTCCATCCAATGACTCTTCTTCAGCTGTCGGCTCCTAAAATGCAATAAGCCAATATGTTAATATGATAATAACACCATAAATACAATCCATGTAGGCATGCACGTTTAATTAACCTAAAAGGTACTGTGTACAATTATTACAAAATGAGATATGAAATTGCAGTTGAAATAATGTGAAGATTATTGCAACCCAAAAAAAGGTTCTAACACCATAAATACGAGAATCTAGGATGATAACGCACTATACAATTATTTCAACATTACATATGAAGTTGCAGTTCTAATTATTACATGATGAGATATAAAATGGCATTTGAAAAAAAATGTAAATAAGACTCGAGGAATAAAAGAATAAAATTAGAAATCAAAATCGATCTACTCCCTCTTTCCTTGAATACAAGGCCACTATCAAAAATACAATTTCTATGTATACAAGGCCGCTATCTCTTTCAAAGAGAATTTGATTTCGATTCTACCACATAGAATGGTGCTCATTAATGTGAATGTGCCATGCAACCATAGAGTAATATGCCACACATACAAAATATTTAATTAGCAGAACACAAGAGTTTATTCACATAATTGTTTCTGCTATTTAAGTTGGCTTTCTTTTCTTGGTATTTAGGAATTAAGTTAGTGGCCTTGTATAAAATAACGAATTGCAACCCAAAATGAGATGATATGTACATTGATATGCAATTGAAGCTGGCTATGAATTGATATGCAATTGAAGGCATGTACAAAATGATATGAAATTGCAGTTGAAATAAGGTGAAGATTATTGCAACCCAAAAAAGGTTGTAACACCATAAATACGAGAATCTAGGATGATAACACACTATACAATTATTTCAACATTAGATATGAAGTTGCAGTTCTAATTATTACATGATGAGATATAACAGGGGATCACCTAAATAAGAGCATGTATTTTATTAAGTTATGAGCCAGTAGTAAATTGGACTTACTATAAGTAGATATATCCTACAAGAGTAGCTATTTGTACTTTTTCCTATAATTGGACATTGAAGCAATAGTCCTGTACTGCAAATAACTGAACATGCACTCATAGTTTCAGAATGGTACCCTTCAAGTATTGAAATTGCATGTAGGTAGTTGATAAAAAAAAAACACGTCCATAACTAACAGAGATCACATAATTGTTTCTGCTATTTAAAAGTTGGCTTTCTTTATTGGTATTTAGGAATTAAGTTAGTGGCCTTGTATAAAATAACGAATTGCAACCCAAAATGAGATGATATGTACATTGATATGCAATTGAAGCTGTCTATGAATTGATATGCAATTGAAGGCATGTACAAAATGAGATATGAAATTGCAGTTGAAATAATGTGAAGATTATTGCAACCCAAAAAAGGTTGTAACACCATAAACACGATAATCTAGGATGATAACACAGTATACAATTATTTCAACATTAGATATGAAGTTGCAGTTCTAATTATTACATGATGAGATATATAATGTCATTCGAAAAAATGTAAATAACAATTGTGAAATAAAAGAATAAAATTAGAAATCAAAATCGATCTACTCCCTCTTTCTTTGCATACAAGGCCACTATAAAAATATAATTTCTATGTACAAGGCCGCAATTTGTTCCAAAGAGAAATCGATTTCGATTCTACCACATAGAATGGTGCTCATTGATGTGAATGTGCCATGCAACCATAGAATAATATGCCACACATACAAAATATTTAATTAGCACAGAACACAAGAGTATATGTTGTTTGTAGCAATAAAAGAATTCTGAAAAATGCATGTTACATATTCTTTTGAGTATCTCTATCGGCTAGTACTCCATGAATTACCTACATCACTAAATTCTGAAACACCTAGTTTGATCAGTACAGATTTCATTAGTACAAAAGTTTTTTTGGGAGAATTGCGCAATAGTTGGGCTGTGTTCCATCAAAGATACATGATATGTACATTGATATGCAATTGAAGGTGTCTATGAATTGATATGCAATTGATGGCATGTACAAAATGAGATATGAAATTGCAGTTCAAATAATGTGAAGATTATTGCAACCCAAAAATATTGTAACACCATAAATTGGGATACAATTATTACAACATGACTGTGAATACAAGGGCATTATCAAAAACCGAATTTCTTTTTTTAGAAAAATAGGGGTCGCCCCCCTGTTCCATTGACTTGAAACAGCGCAAATAGCAAAATCACATCTTACAGTACCCAGGTTACAAGGTGGAGTCCAGGAACCAGGAAACTAAAAACGAAAATAGGCCAACAGCCACAAAGCTAGGGATGAGTTCTTGGCTTCCAGTGAACAGCCAAAAAGCTAGAAATGAGTCTTTTGGCTTGCAGCGACACACACAGTAAAAGAACATAGGCAGTAGATAAACGAAACTACGGCGATAAGGTCCAAGCACTCCGCATTTGAAGCCAAAACCCCAATTTCTATCTATTCAAGGCCGGTATATCTTCAGTTTAAGATAGAAAGAACAGTAGTAGATTCAAGTGCAATTGAAGGAATGCTTCAGTTCAGTTCAAACCCAAATCACGAGAACTCGAGGGCAATTGAAGGAACCCTGGATATCACAGACTAACCATAGCAAGTTCACTAAAACTAGATCTAGTTTTGTAAGAGGGATGTACCTCCGTCGGCGCGGCAGTCGGCGCAGCGGTCGGCGCGGCGGTCGGAGCGGCGGAGACGTCCCCCCACATGGCGTATTCAGCTGCTTCGTCGTAGCTGTCGTCAATCTCCTTGTACGCCGCCTCGAGGTCAGATGGTACGGCGGCGTGGGATGGGCCATCTTCTCCGTCCCCGCTCCTTGTCTTCTTCCGATCTATCTCCGAAGAGACATCACGGACCGCCGCGTCCACCGGCGTGGCCTCGCCAGAAGCAGCAGCCCCAGTGCCAGAGCTGGCCGCGACTGGGACGACAGCAGAAGACGGCTCGCCGATGACAGAAGCCACCTCCTGAACGTTCGCGGCGTCGAAGCATTCCCGTGATCTCTTCATGGCGGATGGGAAGGGCAGGGGAACCGTCGAGGGTTTTGCTGTGGAAGTGGAGGGGAGGATGCGTTTTTTGGGGAAAAGTTGTTGCGGAGATGGAGGAAGAAACGAAGTGGCGTCAAACCGTCTATTTATGGAGTTTCCCTTTTTCTCTCCCTATGACGCAAGGTGCACGCGCGAATCTAGGGTTTCTTTTTGTATAGTTGTTTTTCCATATTTTTTGCAGATAAATGGCTGAAATTGAACACCAAATTGAAACTATATTCTCGACCGAAAGTGCCCGAAAACGGCTACGACGTGAGCTACTTGGAGTGGGTTGGAAGGATGCCATTGTGTCGAGGCTGGAGAAGCGGCGAGAATCGTCCCGTTTATCGTCCGGTGGTTCGAGGCCACCCAGCGCAACGGCGGCACCATACAAGTCCTGCAATGGGGTTCAAGCATTTTGTGTGGGCCCACATGGCCAAGTGTGACTTACATTCTCACCTCTACTGTTTTCCAGGCATCCTAGGTGGAAGGAAACTATATTCTCGACCGAAAGTGCCCGAAAACGGCTACGACGTAAGATTGGTAGGCAACTTGAGAATGGAACGGCTTTTTGAGATCCCAAAGGTGCAATGTGTTGAAATGAAGTGAGGTTCTTGGAATGCATCATGTTTTCAACTTTGGGCATGGGAAACAACAAGTTGGCCAAGGAAATCCACGTTTTCGGCCGTTCCTTCCGCGTTCGAAGCAATAAACCAGATCACGCATCTCACACCCATGGCCAGGGGTAACAAGGTGCAGTGTTGCATGTGGAGTGAGCTACTTGGAGTGGGTTGGAAGGATGCCATTGTGTCGAGGCTGGAGAAGCGCGAGAATCGTCCCGTTTATCGTCCGGTGGTTCGAGGCCAGCGCAACGGTGGCACCATACAAGTCCTGCAATGGGGTTCAAGCATTTTGTGTGGGCCCACATGGCCAAGTGTGACTTACATTCTCACCTCTACTGTTTTCCAGGCATCCTAGGTGGAAGGAAACTATATTCTCGACCGAAAGTGCCCGAAAACGGCTACGACGTAAGATTGGTAGGCAACTTGAGAATGGAAGCGGCTTTTTGAGATCCCAAACGTGCAATGTTGTTGAAATGAAGTGAGGTTCTTGGAATGCATCATGTTTTCAACTTTGGGCATGGGAAACAACAAGTTGGCCAAGGAAATCCACGTTTTCGGCTGTTCCTTCGCGTTCGAAGGCAATAAACCAGATCACGCATCTCACACCCATGGCCAGGGGTAACAAGGTGCAGTGTTGCATGTGGAGTGAGCTACTTGAGTGGGTTGGAAGGATTCCATTGTGTCGAGGCTGGAGAAGCGGCGAGAATCGTCCCGTTTAACGTCCGGTGGTTTGAGGCCACCCAGCGCAACGGCGGCACCATACAAGTCCTGCAATGGGGTTCAAGCATTTTGTGTGGGCCCACATGGACAAGTGTGACTTACATTCTCACCTCTACTGTTTTCCAGGCATCCTAGTGGAAGGAAACTATATTCTCGACCGAAAGTGCCCGAAAACGGCTACGACGTAAGATTGGTAGCAACTTGAGAATGGAAACGGCTTTTTGAGATCCCAAACGTGCAATGTTGTTGAAATGAAGTGAGGTTCTTGGAATGCATCATGTTTTCAACTTTGGGCATGGGAAACAACAAGTTGGCCAAGGAAATCCACGTTTTCGGCCGTTCCTTCCGCGTTCGAAGGCAATAAACCAGATCACGCATCTCACACCCATGCCAGGGGTAACAAGGTGCAGTGTTGCATGTGGAGTGAGCTACTTGGAGGGTTGGAAGGATGCCATTGTGTCGAGGCTGGAGAAGCGGCGAGAATCGTCCCGTTTAACGTCCGGTGGTTCGAGGCCACCAGCGCAATGTTGGCACCATACAAGTCCTGCAATGGGGTTCAAGCATTTTGTGTGGGCCCACATGGCCAAGTGTGACTTACATTCTCACCTCTACTGTTTTCCAGGCATCCTAGGTGGAAGGAAACTATATTCTCGACCGAAAGTGCCCGAAAACGGCTACGACGTAAGATTGGTAGGCAACTTGAGAATGGAAGCGGCTTTTTTGAGATCCCAAACGTGCAATGTTGTTGAAATGAAGTGAGGTTCTTGGAATGCATCATGTTTTCAACTTTGGGCAGGAAACAACAAGTTGGCCAAGGAAATCCACGTTTTCGGCCGTTCCTTCCGTGTTCGAAGGCAATAAACCAGATCACGCATCTCACACCCATGGCCAGGGGTAACAAGGTGCAGTGTTGCATGTGGAGTGAGCTACTTGGAGTGGGTTGGAAGGATGCCATTGTGTCGAGGCTGGAGAAGCGGCGAGAATCGTCCCGTTTAACGTCGGTGGTTCGAGGCCACCCAGCGCAACGTTGGCACCATACAAGTCCTGGAATGGGGTTCAAGCATTTTGTGTGGGCCCACATGGCCAAGTGTGACTTACATTCTCACCTCTACTGTTTTCCAGGAATCCTAGGTGGAAGGAAACTATATTCTCGACCGAAAGTGCCCGAAAACGGCTACGACGTAAGATTGGTAGGCAACTTGAGAATGGAAGCGGCTTTTTGAGATCCCAAACGTGCAATGTTGTTGAAATGAAGTGAGGTTCTTGGAATGCATCATGTTTTCAACTTTGGGCATGGGAAACAACAAGTTGGCCAAGGAAATCCACGTTTTCGGCCGTTCCTTCCGCGTTCGAAGGCAATAAACCAGATCACGCATCTCACACCCATGGCCAGGGGTAACAAGGTGCAGTGTTGCATGTGGATGAGCTACTTGGAGTGGGTTGGAAGGATGCCATTGTGTCGAGGCTGGAGAAGCGGCGAGAATCGTCCCGTTTAACGTCCGGTGGTTCGAGGCCACCCAGCGCAACGGCGGCACCATACAAGTCCTGCAATGGGGTTCAAGCATTTTGTGTGGGCCCACATGGCCAAGTGTGACTTACATTCTCACCTCTACTGTTTTCCAGGCATCCTAGTGGAAGGAAACTATATTCTCGACCGAAAGTGCCCGAAAACGGCTACGACGTAAGATTGGTAGCAACTTGAGAATGGAAGCTTTTTGAGATCCCAAACGTGCAATGTTGTTGAAATGAAGTGAGGTTCTTGGAATGCATCATGTTTTCAACTTTGGGCATGGGAAACAACAAGTTGGCCAAGGAAATCCACGTTTTCGGCCGTTCCTTCCGCGTTCGAAGGCAATAAACCAGATCACGCATCTCACACCCATGGCCAGGGGTAACAAGGTGCAGTGTTGCATGTGGAGTGAGCTACTTGGAGTGGTTGGAAGGATGCCATTGTGTCGAGGCTGGAGAAGCGGCGAGAATCGTCCCGTTTAACGTCCGTGGTTCGAGGCCACCCAGCGCAACGGGGCACCATACAGTCCTGCAATGGGGTTCAAGCATTTTGTGTGGGCCCACATGGCCAAGTGTGACTTACATTCTCACCTCTACTGTTTTCCAGGCATCCTAGGTGGAAGGAAACTATATTCTCGACCGAAAGTGCCCGAAACGGCTACGACGAAGATTGGTAGGCAACTTGAGAATGGAAGCGGCTTTTTGAGATCCCAACGTGCAATGTTGTTGAAATGAAGTGAGGTTCTTGGAATGCATCATGTTTTCAACTTTGGGCACGGGAAACAACAAGTTGGCCAAGGAAATCCACGTTTTCGGCCGTTCCTTCCGTGTTCGAAGGCAATAAACCAGATCACGCATCTCACACCCATGGCCAGGGGTAAAGGTGCAGTGTTGCATGTGGAGTGAGCTACTTGGAGTGGGTTGGAAGGATGCCATTGTGTCGAGGCTGGAGAAGCGGCGAGAATCGTCCCGTTAACGTCCGGTGGTTCGAGGCCACCCAGCGCAACGTTGGCACCATACAAGTCCTGCAATGGGGTTCAAGCATTTTGTGGGCCCACATGGCCAAGTGTGACTTACATTCTCACCTCTACTGTTTTCCAGGCATCCTAGGTGGAAGGAAACTATATTCTCGACCGAAAGTGCCCGAAAATGGCTACGACGTAAGATTGGTAGGCAACTTGAGAATGGAAGCGGCTTTTTGAGATCCCAAACGTGCAATGTTGTTGAAATGAAGTGGGTTCTTGGAATGCATCATGTTTTCAACTTGGGCATGGGAAACAACAAGTTGGCCAAGGAAATCCACGTTTCGGCCGTTCCTTCCGCGTTCGAAGGCAATAAACCAGATCACGCATCTCACACCCATGGCCAGGGTAACAAGGTGCATGTTGCATGTGGAGTGAGCTACTTGGAGTGGTTGGTTGGAAGGATGCCATTGTGTCGAGGCTGGAGAAGCGGCGAGAATCGTCCCGTTTAACGTCCGGTGGTTCGAGGCCACCCAGCGCAACGGCGGCACCATAAAGTCCTGCAATGGCGTTAAAGCATTTTGTGTGGGCCCACATGGCCAAGTGTGACTTACATTCTCACCTCTACAGTTTTCCAGGCATCCTAGGTGGAAGGAAACTATATTCTTGACCGAAAGTGCCGAAAACGGCTACGACGTAAATTGGTAGGCAACTTGAGAATGGAAGCGGCTTTTTGAGATCCCAAACGTGCAATGTTGTTGAAATGAAGTGAGGTTCTTGGAATGCATCATGTTTTCAACTTTGGGCATGGGAAACAACAAGTTGGCCAAGGAAATCCACGTTTTCGGCCGTTTCTTCCGCGTTCGAAGGCAATAAACCAGATCACGCATCTCCCACTCATGGCCAGGGTAACAAGGTGCAGTGTTGCATGTGGAGTGAGTTACTTGGAGTGGGTTGGAAGGATGCCATTGTGTCGAGGCTGGAGAAGAGGCGAGAATCGTCCCGTTTAACGTCCGGGGTTCGAGGCCACCCAGCGCAACGGCGGCACCATAAAGTCTGCAATGGGTTCAAGCATTTTGTGTGGGCCACATGGCCAAGTGTGACTTACATTCTCACCTCTATAGTTTTCTAGGCATCCTAGGTGGAAGGAAACTATATTCTCGACCGAAAGTGCCCGAAAACGGCTACGACGTAAATTTGGTAGGCAACTTGAGAATGGAAGCGGCTTTTTGAGATCCCAAACATGCAATGTTGTTGAAATGAAGTGAGGTTCTTGGAATGCATCATGTTTTCAACTTTGGGCATGGGAAACAACAAGTTGGCCAAGGAAATCCACGTTTTCGGCCGTTCTTCCGCGTTCGAAGGCAATAAACCAAATCACGCATCTCCCACTCATGGCCAGGGGTAACAAGGTGAAGTGTTGCATGTGGAGTGAGTTACTTGGAGTGGGTTGGAAGGATGCCATTGTGTCGAGGCTGGAGAAGCGGCGAGAATCGTCCCGTTTAGCGTCCGGCGGTTCGAGGCCACCCAGCGCAACAACGGCACCATAAAAGTCCTGCAATGGCGTTCAAGCATTTTGTGTGGGCCCACATGGCCAAGTGTGACTTACATTCTCACCTCTACAGTTTTCCAGGCATCCTAGGTGGAAGGAAACTATATTCTCAACCGAAAGTGCCCGAAAACGGCTACGACGTAAATTTGGTAGGCAACTTGAGAATGGAAGCGGCTTTTTGAGATCCCAAACATGCAATGTTGTTGAAATGAAGTGTGGTTCTTGGAATGCATCATGTTTTCAACTTTGGGCATGGGAAACAACAAGTTGGCCAAGGAAATCCACGTTTTCGGCCGTTTCTTCCGCGTTCGAAGGCAATAAACCAGATCACGCATCTCCCACTCATGGCCAGGGGTAACAAGGTGCAGTGTTGCATGTGGAGTGAGTTGCTTGGAGTGGGTTGGAAGGATGCCATTGTGTCGAGGCTGGAGAAGCGGCGAGAATCGTCCCGTTTAACGTCCGGTGGTTCGAGGCCACCCAGCGTAACGGCGGCACCATACAAGTCCTGCAATGGGGTTCAAGCATTTTGTGTGGGCCCACATGGCCAAGTGTGACTTACATTCTCACCTCTACAGTTTTCCAGGCATCCTAGGTGGAAGGAAACTATATTCTCGACCGAAAGTGCCCGAAAACGGCTACGACGTAAATTTGGTAGGCAACTTGAGAATGGAAGCGGCTTTTTGAGATCCCAAACGTGCAATGTTGTTGAAATGAAGTGTGGTTCTTGGAATGCATCATGTTTTCAACTTTGGGCATGGGAAACAACAAGTTGGCCAAGGAAATCCACGTTTTCGGCCGTTTCTTTCGCGTTCGAAGGCAATAAACAAGATCACGCATCTCCCACTCATGGCCAGGGGTAACAAGGTGCAGTGTTGCATGTGGAGTGAGTTACTTGGAGTGGGTTGGAAGGATGCCATTGTGTCGAGGCTGGAGAAGCAGCGAGAATCGTCCCGTTTAACGTCCGGTGGTTCGAGGCCACCCAGCGCAACAGCGGCACCATACAAGTCCTACAATCGGGTTAAAGCATTTTGTGTGGGCCCACATGGCCAAGTGTGACTTACATTCTCACCTCTACAGTTTTCCAGGCATCCTAGGTGGAAGGAAACTATATTCTTGACCGAAAGTGCCCGAAAACGGCTACGACGTAAGATTGGTAGGCAACTTGAGAATGGAAGCGGTTTTTTGAGATCCCAAACGTGCAATGTTGTTGAAATGAAGTGAGGTTCTTGGAATGCATCATGTTTTCAACTTTGGGCATGGGAAACAACAAGTTGGCCAAGGAAATCCACGTTTTCGGCCGTTTCTTCCGCGTTCGAAGGCAATAAACCAGATCACGCATCTCCCACTCATGGCCAGGTGTAACAAGGTGCAGTGTTGCATGTGGAGTGAGTTACTTGGAGTGGGTTGGAAGGATGCCATTGTGTCGAGGCTGGAGAAGCGGCGAGAATCGTCCCGTTTAACGTCCGGCGGTTCGAGGCCACCCAGCGCAACAACGGCACCATAAAAGTCCTGCAATGGCGTTCAAGCATTTTGTGTGGGCCCACATGGCCAAGTGTGACTTACATTCTCACCTCTACAGTTTTCCAGGCATCCTAGGTGGAAGGAAACTATATTCTCGACCGAAAGTGCCCGAAAACGGCTACGACGTAAATTTGGTAGGGAACTTGAGAATGGAAGCGGCTTTTTGAGATCCCAAACATGCAATGTTGTTGAAATGAAGTGAGGTTCTTGGAATGCATCATGTTTTCAACTTTGGGCATGGGAAACAACAAGTTCGCCAAGGAAATCCACGTTTTCGGCCGTTTCTTCAGCGTTCGAAGGCAATAAACTAGATCACGCATCTCCCACTCATGGCCAGGGGTAACAAGGTGCAGTGTTGCATGTGGAGTGAGTTACTTGGAGTGGGTTGGAAGGATGCCATTGTGTCGAGGCTGGAGAAGCGGCGAGAATCGTCCCGTTTAACGTCCGGCGGTTCGAGGCCACCCAGCGCAACAACGGCACCATAAAAGTCCTGCAATAGCGTTCAAGCATTTTGTGTGGTCCCACATGGGCAAGTGTGACTTACATTCTCACCTCTACAGTTTTCCAGGCATCCTAGGTGGAAGCAAACTATATTCTCGACCGAAAGTGCCCGAAAACGGCTACGACGTAAATTTGGTAGGCAACTTGAGAATGGAAGCGGCTTTTTGAGATCCCAAACATGCAATGTTATTGAAATGAAGTGAGGTTCTTGGAATGCATCATGTTTTCAACTTTGGACATGGGAAACAAGAAGTTGGCCAAGGAAATCCACGTTTTCGGCCGTTTCTTCCGCGTTCGAAGGCAATAAACCAAATCACGCATCTCCCACTCATGGCCAGGGGTAACAAGGTGAAGGGTTGCATGTGGAGTGAGTTACTTGGAGTGGGTTGGAAGGATGCCATTGTGTCGAGGCTGGAGAAGCGGCAAGAATCGTCCCGTTTAACGTCCGGTGGTTCGAGGCCACCCAGCGCAACGGCGGCACCATACAAGTCCTGCAATGGGGTTCAAGCATTTTGTGTGGGCCCACATGGCCAAGTGTGACTTACATTCTCACCTCTACAGTTTTCCAGGCATCCTAGGTGGAAGGAAACTATATTCTCGACCGAAAGTGCCCGAAAACGGCTACGACGTAAATTTGGTAGGCAACTTGAGAATGGAAGCGACTTTTTGAGATCCCAAACGTGCAATGTTGTTGAAATGAAGTGTGGTTCTTGGAATGCATTATGTTTTCAACTTTGGGCATGGGAAACAACAAGTTGGCCAAGGAAATCCACGTTTTCGGCCGTTTCTTCCGCGTTCAAAGGCAATAAACCAGATCACGCATCTCCCACTCATGGCCAGGGGTAACAAGGTGCAGTGTTGCATGTGGAGTGAGTTACTTGGAGTGGGTTGGAAGGATGCCATTGTGTCGAGGCTGGAGAAGAGGCGAGAATCGTCCCGTTTAACGTCCGGTGGTTCGAGGCCACCCAGCGCAACGGCGGCACCATACAAGTTCTGCAATGGGGTTCAAGCATTTTGTGTGGGCCCACATGGCCAAGTGTGACTTACATTCTCACCTCTACAGTTTTCCAGGCATCCTAGGTGGAAGGAAACTATATTCTCGACCGAAAGTGCCCGAAAACGGCTACGACGTAAATTTGGTAGGCAACTTGAGAATGGAAGCGGTTTTTTGAGATCCCAAACGTGCAATGTTGTTGAAATGAAGTGTGGTTCTTGGAATGCATCATGTTTTCAACTTTGGGCATGGGAAACAACAAGTTGGCCAAGGAAACCCACGTTTTCGGCCGTTTCTTCCGCGTTCGAAGGCAATAAACCAGATCACGCATCTCCCACTCATGGCCAGGGGTAACAAGGTGCAGTGTTGCATGTGTAGTGAGTTACTTGGAGTGGGTTGGAAGGATGCCATTGTGTCGAGGCTGGAGAAGCGGCGAGAATCGTCCCGTTTAACGTCCGGTGGTTCGAGGCCACCCAGCGCAACGTCGGCACCATACAAGTCCTGCAATGGGGTTCAAGCATTTTGTGTGGGCCCACATGGCCAAGTGTGACTTACATTCTCACCTCTACAGTTTTCCAGGCATCCTAGGTGGAAGGAAACTATATTCTCGACCGAAAGTGCCCGAAAACGGCTACGACGTAAATTGGTAGGCAACTTGAGAATGGAAGAGGATTTTTGAGATCCCTAACGTGCAATGTTGTTGAAATGAAGTGTGGTTCTTGGAATGCATCATGTTTTCAACTTTGGGCATGGGAAACAACAAGTTGGCCAAGGAAATCCACGTTTTCGGCCGTTTCTTCCGCGTTCGAAGGCAATAAACCAGATCACGCATCTCCCACTCATGGCCAGGTGTAACAAGGTGCAGTGTTGCATGTGGAGTGAGTTACTTGGAGTGGGTTGGAAGGATGCCATTGTGTCAAGGCTGGAGAAGCAGCGAGAATCGCCCCGTTTAACGTCCGTGGTTCGAGGCCACCCAGCGCAACGGCACCATACAAGTCCTGCAATGGGGTTCAAGCATTTTGTGTGGGCCCACATGGCCAAGTGTGACTTACATTCTCACCTCTATAGTTTTCCAGGCATCCTAGGTGGAAGGAAACTATATTCTCGACCGAAAGTGCCCGAAAACGGCTACGACGTACGATTCGTAGGCAACTTGAGAATGGAAGCGGCTTTTTGAGATCCGAAACGTGCAATGTTGTTGAAATGAAGTGTGGTTATTGGAATGCATCATGTTTTCAACTTTGGGCATGGGAAACAACAAGTTGGCCAAGGAAATCCACGTTTTCGGCCGTTTCTTCCGCGTTCGAAGGCAATAAACCAGATCACGCATCTCCCACTCATGGCCAGGGGTAACAGGTGCATTATTGCATGTGGAGTGAGTTACTTGGAGTGGGTTGGAAGGATGCCATTGTGTCGAGGCTGGAGAAGCGGCGAGAATCGTCCCGTTTAACGTCCGGTGGTTTGAGGCCACCCAGCGCAACGATGGCACCATACAAGTCCTGCAATGGCGTTCAAGCATTTTGTGTGGGCCCACATGGCCAAGTGTGACTTACATTCTCACCTCTACAGTTTTCCAGGCATCCTAGGTGGAAGGAAACTATATTCTCGACCGAAAGTGCCAGAAAATGGCTACGACGTAAATTTGGTAGGCAACTTGAGAATGGAAGCGGCTTTTTGAGATCCCAAACGTGCAATGTTGTTGAAATGAAGTGAGGTTCTTGGAATGCATCATGTTTTCAACTTTGGGCATGGGAAACAACAAGTTGGCCAAGGAAATCCACGTTTTCGGCCGTTTCTTCCACGTTCGAAGGCAATAAACCAGATCACGCATCTCCCACTCATGGCCAGGGGTAACAAGGTGCAATGTTGCATGTGGAGTGAGTTACTTGGAGTGGGTTGGAAGGATGCCATTGTGTCGAGGCTGGAGAAGCGGCGAGAATCGTCCCGTTTAACGTCCGGTGGTTCGAGGCCACCCAGCGCAACGGCGGCACCATACAAGTCCTGCAATGGGGTTCAAGCATTTTGTGTGGGCCCACATGGCCAAGTGTGACTTACATTCTCACCTCTACAGTTTTCCAGGCATCCTAGGTGGAAGGAAACTATATTCTCGACCGAAAGTGCCCGAAAACGGCTACGACATAAATTTGGTAGGCAACTTGAGAATGGAAGCGGCTTTTTGAGATCCCAAACATGCAATTCTGTTGAAATGAAGTGAGGTTCTTGGAATGCATCATGTTTTCAACTTTGGGAATGGGAAACAAGAAGTTGGCCAAGGAAATCCACGTTTTCGGCCGTTTCTTCCGCGTTCGAAGGCAATAAACCAGATCACGCATCTCCCACTCATGGCCAGGGGTAACAAGGTGAAGTGTTGCATGTGGAGTGAGTTACTTGGAGTGGGTTGGAAGGATGCCATTGTGTCGAGGCTGGAGAAGCGGCGAGAATCGTCCCGTTTAACGTCCGGAGCTTCGAGGCCACCCAGTGCAACAACGGCACCATAAAAGTCCTGCAATGGCGTTCAAGCATTTTGTGTGGGACCACATGGCCAAGTGTGACTTACATTCTCACCTCTACAGTTTTCCAGGCATCCTCGGTGGAAGGAAACTATATTCTCGACCGAAAGTGCCCGAAAACGGCTACGACGTAAATTTGGTAGGCAACTTGAGAATGGAAGCGGATTTTTGAGATCCCAAACATGCAATGTTGTTGAAATGAAGTGAGGTTCTTGGAATGCATCATGTTTTCAACTTTGGGAATGGGAAACAACAAGTTGGCCAAGGAAATCCACGTTTTCGGCCGTTTCTTCCGCGTTCGAAGGCAATAAACCAGATCACGCATCTCCCACTCATGGCCAGGGGTAAAGGTGAAGTGTTGCATGTGGAGTGAGTTACTTGGAGTGGGTTGGAAGGATGCCATTGTGTCGAGGCTGGAGAAGGCGAGAATCGTCCGTTTAACGTCCGGTGGTTGAGGCCACCCAGCGCAACGTCGGCACCATACAAGTCCTGCAATGGGGTTCAAGCATTTTGTGTGGGCCCACATGGCCAAGTGTGACTTACATTCTCACCTCTACAGTTTTCCAGCATCCTAGGTGGAAGGAAACTATATTCTCGACTGAAAGTGCCCGAAAACGGCTACGACGTAATATTGGTAGGCAACTTGAGAATGGAAGCGGCTTTTTGCGATCCCAAATGTGCAATGTTGTTGAAATGAAGTGAGGTTCTTGGAATGCATCATGTTTTCAACTTTGGGCATGGGAAACAACAAGTTGGCGAAGGAAATCCACGTTTTCAGCCGTTTCTTCCGCTTTCGAAGGCAATAAACCAGATCACGCATCTCCCACTCATGGCCAGGGGTAACAAGGTGCAGTGTTGCATGTGGAGTGAGTTACTTGGAGTGGGTTGGAAGGATGCCATTGTGTCGAGGCTGGAGAAGCGGCGAGAATCGTCCCGTTTAACGTCCGGCGGTTCGAGGCCAGCCAGCGCAACGGCAGCACCATACAAGTCCTGCAATGGGGTTCAAGCATTTTGTGTGGGCCCACATGGCCAAGTGTGACTTACATTCTCACCTCTACAGTTTCCCAGGCATCCTAGGTGGAAGGAAACTATATTCTCGAACGAAAGTTCCCGAAAACGGCTACGACGTAAGATTGGTAGGCAACTTGAGAATGGAAGCGGCGTTTTGAGATCCCAAACGTGCAATGTTGTTGAAATGAAGTGAGGTTCTTGGAATGCATCATGTTTTCAACTTTGGGCATGGGAAACAACAAGTTGGCCAAGGAAATCCACGTTTTCGGCCGTTTCTTCCGCGTTCGAAGGGAATAAACCAGATCACGCATCTCCCACTCATGGCCAGGTGTAACAAGGTGCAGTGTTGCATGTGGAGTGAGTTACTTGGAGTGGGTTGGAAGGATGCCATTGTGTCGAGGCTGGAGAAGCGGCGAGAATCGTCCCGTTTAACGTCCGGCGGTTCGAGGCCACCCAGCGCAACGGCAGCACCATACAAGTCCTGCAATGGGGTTCAAGCATTTTGTGTGGGCCCACATGGCCAAGTGTGACATACATTCTCACCTCTATAGTTTTCCAGGCATCCTAGGTGGAAGGAAACTATATTCTCGACCGAAAGTGCCCGAAAACGGCTACGACGTAAGATTGGTAGGCAACTTGAGAATGGAAGCGGCCTTTTGAGATCCCAAACATGCCATGTTGTTGAAATGAAGTGAGGTTCTTGGAATGCATCATGTTTTCAACTTTGGGCATGGGAAACAACAAGCTGGCCAAGGAAATCCACGTTTTCGGTCGTTTCTTCCGCGTTCGAAGGCAATAAACCAGATCACGCATCTCCCACTCATGGCCAGGGGTAACAAGGTGCAGTGTTGCATGTGGAGTGAGTTACTTGGAGTGGGTTGGAAGGATGCCATTGTGTCGAGGCTAGAGAAGCGGCGAGAATCGTCCCGTTTAACGTCCGGCGGTTCGAGGCCACCCAGCGCAACGGCATCACCATACAAGTCCTGCAATGGGGTTCAAGCATTTTGTGTGGGCCCACATGGCCAAGTGTGACATACATTCTCACCTCTATAGTTTCCAGGCATCCTAGGTGGAAGGAAACTATATTCTCGACGAAAGTGCCGAAACGGCTACGACGTAAGATTGGTAGGCAACTTGAGAATGGAAGCGGCCTTTTGAGATACCAAATGCATGTTGTTGAAATGAAGTGAGGTTCTTGGAATGCATCATGTTTTCAACTTTGGGCATGGGAAACAACAAGCTGGCCAAGGAAATCCACGTTTTCGGTCGTTTCTTCCGCGTTCGAAGGCAATAAACCAGATCACGCATCTCCCACTCATGGCCAGGGGTAACAAGGTGCAGTGTTGCATGTGGAGTGAGTTACTTGGAGTGGGTTGGAAGGATGCCATTGTGTCGAGGCTGGAGAAGCGTCGGGAGTCGTCCCGTTTAATGTCCGCTGGTTCGACGCCACCCAGCGCAACGGCGGCACCATACAAGTCCTGCAATGGGGTTCAAGCTTTTAGTGTGGGCCCACATGGCCAAGTGTGACTTACATTCTCATGTCTACAGTTTTCCAGGCATCCTAGGTGGAAGGAAACTGTATTCTCGTCCGAAAGTGCCTGAAAACGGCTACGACATAAGATTGGTAGGCAACTTGAGAATGGAAGCAGCTTTTTGAGATCCCAAACGTGCAATGTTGTTGAAATGAAGTGAGGTTCTTGGAATGCATCATGATTTCAACTTTGGGCATGGGAAACAACAAGTTGGCCAAGGAAATCCACGTTTTCGGCCGTTCCTTCCGCGTTCAAGGCAATATAATACCAGATCACGCATCTCCCACTCATGGATAGGGGTAACAAGGTGCAGTGTTGCATGTGGAGTGAGTTACTTGGAGTGGGTTGGAAGCGGCGCGGTTATTACAAGCGGTCAATGCGGCTGTTTACCAAAATAATTGGGAATGGAATACTTTTGTATCAACATTTTCTAAAATTGAACACACCATTGGTCTGATAGCCATTAATTACAAAAAGTAGTGCAAAATTTGTCTGGCTGCTCCATGGAGTGGAGTAGGACGAAGATCAAGAGGGCAGTGGAGAAACAGAGGAGAAAGCAGGGGAGGGGAGGGGAGACGACTCGGTGGCAGTTCAGATAGGAACCATAAAAATGGCAACTGCCCCGCGGAAATGTACCCACCTTTTGTGGTAACCGAGTTACAGGTGGGCCCAAGTATCATCTTCCTCTCGTATTGTCACGTCAAGTTCGCACTCCTCCTCTTTGTGTACCTACAGTTATATGCTCCGAGAAACCCCTTTTTCCGCGGTTCACCGACACCGTCACCGCCTCCGCCGCCGCCATCCATCTCTCGACCTCGCCTCCCCTCGATCAGCATCCCTCTCTGGGCCGCCGCATTCTCGTGACCGCCGTCGTCGCCAGTCTCTTCATCACGATGTAGATTGACCCACGGCACGTCGATTCACCACTGGTCCATCATGGGCGGCACTCAGGTTAGAACTTCTTCTCTTGTGGATGCATTGCAGAACGATTTCAGTTCAAACACTAATTTTCTTTAAGTTAACTACTGTCCTACTTGTCTAGACAGGAAAGAAATGTCAAATCTTGTGCTAGATATAGATGGTAGCACGTATTTATGTTCGATGCCATTCATGATTGATTTGTCTGTTACACGTTTATTACTAAAGTAAATGGTACTTACATGCATCTGATTGAGATGTTGCACTATACCTTCATGTTAATTTTGATAGTTCCAGGTGCCCAATTGATGTTGGTAGCTGTTGTTGTGTGTGCCTTTTTCTAGGTAGGTAATTAGTGATGTTGAAAGTAAGACCTCTGGTACTCACACTGGCATATCTAGGACCAGTACCTATTTTTAGTAATTTCCCTTTTTACTATTCAGCAGTACAGTTGACTTTACCCCTTTTTAGGTTCACTAGCTATTTTTAGTAATTTCTATTTTTACTCTTCAGCAGGACAATAGATGTGAGCCATTTTTTAGGACCAGTAGCTATTTCAATTAATTTCCTAAAGCAGTACAATTGATTATCGGCACACCATTTCCTTGACATACTAGTAGATTTTCTTTTCTGAAGTTCCGTACTTCCATGAAATTCTTGAATGCATGTCAAATTTAAATTGCACCTGTATGAATGTCTCTGAACCATGATGCTGCTCGACTGCATTTAGTCCTAAATTTCTAGTGAACCTTCATGTTTCTTAACCTCTGCTGTTTTGGCACGTCTGCTAAATGTAACTGAAGTCAGACATTTTAGTACGATCAACATGCGGGTTTGCATACGATGGACTGCGAGTTCTTCGCTTGCGTAGGTCATGCTTCATCGGACAAACAGGTATTGTACTCAGTTTAGTTGTCATTTTAGTCAGATAGGTGGAATGATGTTCATGGATTGCTCTATCCTCTGCTGCAGTCACTGCCTAAGAAGTTCGCAGACTTGCTGGGGGACCGTAAACCCCGTGCACTGAAGCTGCTGAGGTCGGCCATCGGCGTAGCACCACGTGGGACATTGATGTGTGGTTGGACAGCACTGGCCGCATGTTCCTCAAGCGCGGCTGGGAGTGTTTCGCCCGGACCTACAAACTGCAGAGAGGCTTTATTCTGATCTGCAGTTACGACGGCCGCAATGTCATCACAGTAAAGATGTTCGACCTGAGCAGTTGCCGCTTGCAATACAACGCGGCATTCAATACGTGGACTGTATCACCAAAATGTTAATTCTCGATTATATATGTAGCCGGAAATTGATTTGCATTTCTATTATATGATGAACAGAGGGATCTGTTAAGATGGAGTTGGCAGAATTTGAGTTCTACTGCCTCGTACAAGACGCTACCTCGGACAAACTGGTACGCTTCATCGACCCACACCACCACTTCAGTTATTTAGTCTGACATAGTGTCTGAGCTATGAGCCTGTAGCTAGTTAAATTTGTGAATCAAATTAAGGTCTAGTAGATGGGTTGTAGTAGCTCAATTGCTCTTCGTGAATACGTTCACTAGCTCCCACTGAAAGTTCATCTTTTTGAAATAATGTGGCAAACACCCTCATTGCTCAACTAAGATTTAGTATAACTGATTACTCGGTACTACTTGTTTACATTTTTTATAGTACTCATCCATCATCAAACAGTAACCTTATTTCTAGTAAGCACTCTTTTCTATCTATTTAACTTTCATATTGCTGCAGGTGCTGCCTAA
>JAPCYS010000787.1:0-17817 GCA_028641055.1 Alopecurus myosuroides
TATAGTAGCACTATGCCCCTCAATAATCTCACTGCCTTTTACCAACATGTCCTCACTAGCTTTGTCTTCTTCAATGTTGTTGACCAAACAATCTTTTTCAGTAACGACAGTGTCATCAGGGGATCCAACTGTAGCAATTGTTTGTGCAGAAATTTCATCCGAAGCAGCATTCGGTGTGAGGGACACACCATTTGGCTCGCTTATTTCATCTGTAGAGATGTCTGGAGTGAATTTTGCACCATCTTCAAGCTCTGATTGATGATGGGAAGCGGAAGCACCCTGACTGTTATCACCACTGACATGTGATTCAGCTGGATGCGGAGCTTCAACATGAGGTGCATTTTCAGATAGCTGCATAGCAACTTCAGTCTGAATCTCAGTTCCATTAACCTTGGGAGCCACTTCAGAAACGGTATCACTGATAATGACTTGAACACCAGCGCCACTAGGGGAAGATTGCACTGTAAAAGAAAGAAATCCACATGATAAATAAATCAAACACAGTAACGTAGTTGTAATGCATCACAAAAATATAACACCGGCGAGAACAGCATTGAAGAAAGCGTACACATTGTTGTACCAGTGAATATTTAAATAGCCCTGGACTTTCTGGCAGCGACGTTATGCTGCCAGCTCAGGATGGAGACAATTACACAAGATGCCTAGTACTACCAAGCAAAAGAAGCTGCCGGCCTCACTAATTTACTGAGCAGAATTATTCTACTATACCAGACTTGGCATGTACACACAGTTTGGGAGCACAAAACATAATTACTCCAAAGAATATTATCCTAACCCGAAGTTGACAAGTGGTACACACAATCTGCACATTAAGACGGGTATTCCAGCCTGGGACATGAGTACGGTTTCACTGAGTCATGAAAGTTCTTCACTGCAAAGGCAGATGAGTAAGAAAACGAAAAAGAAGGGGCAAATTCTTATCTGACAAATAATTACACAATAATTTTTATCTATTTTTTGATAGAGTAAACAAAGAACAGGGATATCCGGAGAGGAAGAATCGGAGCAGACCTCCACTGTCGCCGTCCTCGACCGCAATCCCAACATCCTGCGCAGATCCGGGCAAGCTGGCGGCGGAATCCGAAGCACCGGCCCCATTCCCCTCCCCTCCCCCTCCTCCTCCCGCTTCGGCTTCACACTCATCTAGGTCGGGGACACAGAAACGCATCAGGACAAGAGAAGAAGCGAGCAGCCAGAGACAGACGCGGCACGGGAAGCCGTGCGTTACCTAGCAGCAGCTTCTTGCCTTCTTCTTGGCGGTCCTCCGCCACTTCCGCCGTGGCGGCGGCGGCGGCGGAAGGTGGCGACTTGCCGCCGCCGCAATTCTTGCGGTGCGCGCGGCGCTGCTTGGCGCTAGGGTGGGCGCTGGCGAACTTGTAGCCGCAGAGGTGGCAAAGGTGGCCGCCGCCGCACGCGCCGTCCCCTCCCCCTGCATACCGAAACCGCCACGCCGTTACAGCAACACACGAAGGCAGGAAAACAAATAAGGAATGAGAGCGGGAAACGGCACAATGTCGAGGTGGGGGAGGCTCACCTGAAGCGGCGCCGACGCTCTTGTGGCCGCCGGTCTCCATCAATCGGTCTGGGTCTGGGCGCTGCCGTGCTCGAGAATGGCGGCGGAGGACGAGTATGGATGGAGCAATAACCAGTAGTTGCGTGGTTCGCGTGACCGGTCGCGGGGAGTCGCTTTGGGGTCTTGTGCTGCGGCCTGCGGGGCAACCCAACCCCCCACGCTGTCCGGGCCCACGTTACGGGGCCCACGCGTCAGCGATAAATTAACGGTAGCTCGCTGTGCACGCGGTGCCGGGGCCCTACCCCGTCGTCCTCAGGGAGAGACTTTCCGGTCGTTTCCGTGAGGTTGCTTTCCCGGACGAGACGTGGACCGTCCGATACGGGATCGACGGCTGGGTTGCGGATAACAGGCGGCGGTAACAAAGCGGCCAAGATTCTTCACGAGCGCCAGGGACCCCACGTGGCTGGCAAAGGCAGGATTCTTTGCTCCGAGTAGGTAAACAAGCCTGTGGGTTTCAGTCACCTGCCTATCTTTCGCACCCACTTTGTTTCTAGTCAACTTTAGGGAAGAAAACCCTGCCATACGCTTCAGCTGTCGTGCAATACACCACGAAGAATGTAACAACAGACTTCGTGCATCCTCAGAAATGCCTGTTTGGGGGAAACAAATCTTCAGAAATGCCTTAAAAAAAACCCGTGGTATTCAGTTTGGCGTTTTTCACCTAGGCGATGTGACCGATTGATTGGGTCACGGTTGGGCTGAGGGCCTACTGCATGTGCGGCAGCTTCTTCCACCCAGCGCGTGTGTGCCGCCGTATGAGCTGATTGATTGGGTCCGTCCGTAGACGCGAGCAGTGCACTGCAATGGTGGCGTCGTGATTGAATCATTGGAAGCAGGCTGCCTGCCAGAGGCGCAACCGTCGTGACCGAATCATTGGATCCGGTAGTGTGTTGTTGTTGCTGTGGACACGAGTAAGTAGATCCTAATCTATATTTTCTGTGGGGAGAGACCAAGTACGTACTGAATCTAGCGCATTATTGGCGCTCTGGACCAGCCTTTGCCTCCCCTTTCTCATGTCAATTTTGCTGCCGAACGCGTCGAGTTCGAGCAGCAAGAGCTGGACGAAACCCAGCACGTACGCTGCGTTCTAGAGTTTGTGACGGCTGACGACATATACTGCTAGTTCGGTTTGCTGCATGTGCTCGGCTCAACGGTGATCTGCTGGGGACTTGTGTATCTTCTTGAGATGAGATGTTCCATATATCCCAGCTTTCTGCCGACCAGCGTCGGCCGTTGGAATAGATTTTCTTCACAGACTGCGTGTTGGGGAAGGCCCAGCTGTGCGGGGAATACGGGGTCCACGTAACTTGTGTGAGATCTTGGGAACACCAGGCCCATGCATCTGTCTCCGTCACTCCTCTCTGCTTCGGCCTGTCCGAAACGCGAATTCAACCCGCACTTCAGATCATGAACAGAACCAACGTCCCTCCACACACACAAAAAAAAGAACCAGAACCAAGGACTGCAGCGTCGCCTCAGCGCCGGTGCCGGTGGCATGCCCTCGCCGCAGTGAAGACACCGGCGCAGCCTCCAATTACGCACGCACCTGATCGCACATTTTTTTGTTCTATAACGGGAGTATATCAATATCAAACACGTATACCGATACCGATTACACTTATCCTCTACCCCAATAAGATGCGTAAAACATCAAGGATGCACACAACAAAAAGAAAAGGAGAAAAAAAAAAGACCCCGCCACAATGATCGATCACCCGCAGCACCAACACTCTAAAAACCACGAAAAAGAACAATCAAACTACAAAGATGATTCTCCAGAAACAACGCCTTCAGGAAGGAAGCAAATCAATGCGTTGCCGTTAGCCGATCAAGGATCATGGGTTTTCACCCTGGAGAAAGACCGCGTTTCCAAACACAGTGCCTTCAACAAGGACATTGCTAGACACAACCAATAAAGACATGGCATCGGGCTTTCACCCATGAAATCACGACTCGGTACTCGGAGGGGCAAAACCAGCAAAAAAAAGTCATGCAGTGTTGCTGCCCCCACTTGCTGATGCCACTACCGCAAGTCACATGCCACCTGGCTCACAGGAGCTCGTTTCCGGTTTGAATTCTAGCCAAGCCCAAACAACTGTTTCTGAAGCAAAATCTTCGACGCATCGAAAACCCGTCTTCACCACTTGCAGGTCCTCCGATCATGCCATGGCATTCTCCTCATGTGTTGAACCCTTGGAAATCTTGTAGCATACATGTCCCTAGTTGACAACCACAAACAGAGATTCGCGATTGCCCGATTAAGCTAGATAAGCTGATGATGCGGCTGCACACGATCGGTCCCAATCCAATAAATGAGTCCAAAGAGCGCCATTGCGCCAGCCCTTGTTTTCCTTCAACGGAGAGGTCCAAAACTCACCGATGGCCCAATCAAAGAGGATCAACCGCAGGTAGATCGGAGTCTTCGCGCGAAGACCACTAGGACCCTCACGTGGCCGATTATTCAGGAAGACATGAGATCCCAAGATCCACCATATCTCGCTGCCCACCTCTGGCGGATGGCGGGCTTCCACCGCCATGCCCGAGGCCGCCGCCTCGACACCCAAGTGATGCAGGTAGAGCCCCATACCGTCGTCGACACGTAAGAAAGATCATACAGGGAGCAGGCCCTCCGAGGTCGAGCCGTCTCCGCCGCCACTACATAGACGCCACCATCGCGCCTCAGGCCACTGCCGCCCCACACCACCACATCCGGAGGAGTGGATCCGGGCGCCGCCGTCGTCACCACCCGTGGATGCTACCAGCAGACGGCCTGCCGCCGCCACATCACCCGGGCCATGCCTGGTGGCGCCTTTGGCGCAGGCGGGAAGAAGGGAGGGGATTGGGGAGGGGGCATTGCGCCGGCCGGATAAGTTTCCCCGGTGCGACGCGGCGCCACTGCACGGGGGTCTTTGGAGGAGTTAAGTCTCGGGTTGCTGGAGCGCTGATAATGAAATGAGTTGATGACATAACAAGTTTTGGTGCAAACATTGCACAAAATAGAGAAACAGACCACGTTTTGTGACCAGTCCCAGGTTTTGGTCTAAAACTAAATACTAGTTGATTTGAAGTCTTAACAACGTATCTGACACGTGGGCCGTATTTTTGTACCGTATACAACATAATTATATAACAGTTTGTAAAAAAAAAGGCAACAGAAAGGCGGAACACTACTTATGCCCCATAACCCTAAAACAACAGGGGTTTCATTATATTCTAGAGAAACACATCCGAGCGCCGCCGCCACCTCGAAACCTAGTTCGGGAATCAGTAGTTCCTGTTCTGGCACCCTGCCGGGACGGGGATTCAAAGGAGATCATCGTCATCGTCACCGCCACCACTTCTCCATCAACCATCCATGATTCCCCCGTCCATGTGTGATTAATCCCCGCTGTAGGCTGAGATGGATGGTAGGGATTGGATGAGATCGATCATGTAATAATGCCAGAATGTTAGGGCATAGTGCCTAGTATCCATTGTTAGTGCTATATATCGTTGTTACAACTTGTTATGCTTAATGCTTGTCACTAGGGCCTGAGTGCCATGATCTCATATCTGAATCTGTTATTATTTCATGAGTATAATTATGTTTTTTGATCATATATGCAAGTTGTTTACACATGTCGTTGTCCGGAACCCGAGGCCCCCAAGTGACAGAAATTGGGACAACCAGAGGGGATGGCTGCGATGTGAGGATCACATGTGTTCACGGAGTGTTAATGTTTTGCTCCGGTGCTTTATTAAAAGGAGCACCTTAATTACCAATAGTTTCCCTTCAGGCCCCGCTACAAACATGCTGCTAGGACAAAAAATGTTGTGCAAGTTTCTCATTGCGAGCACGGACGACTAAATTGGAACACATGCCTATGGTGTGCCTAGAACTTGGATGCTTTATTATTATCTATCTTCATTGCCCACGTTATTATTATTACATGAACTATCTTGTCCATGCAAATCCCGTTCATCCATTCCCTATGCCTACGGTACTTTCATCCTGCTGTTTTCACGATTGCTGCTGTTGTTTTCACGATTGCTACTGTTACTATTTTACTGCAGCTGTAGCTATAAAACCGTTACCACTGATAAATTGTTGCGACCAAGTCTACTTTCACGTGTAGCTGAACTGAAAACTCATTTGTTAAGGCTTATAAATATTCTTTGCCTCCCCTTGTGTCGAATCAATAAATTTGGGTTTTACTTCCCTCGAAGATTGTTGCGATCCCCTATACTTGTGGGTCATCAAGAATATTTTCTGGCGCCGTTGCCGGGGAGCATACTTTATTTATTTTCTCACTTGAACGTGATATTGTTCGCTGCAAGCTTTTTCATCATGGAGAAAACTCATGAGGGGAAGGTCCCCATATTAGCATCCACTACAAGGAGAGGTACAACTGTGAACACCTCTGTTGCTCTTGATTCACCATATGTTATGAGTAAGTGAACGGACAACGACGTCGCCTAGAGGGGAGGTGAATAGGCGATTAAAACTTTTCCGGTTAAAGTTTGCTAAATGCGGAAATAAACTAGGTGTTTAAATTAACAAGCATACAACCTAAATATACTAGGGTCAAATAGATCCACTAACAACTTATGCTAAGCAAGACAAGTAACAAGGTTATAGCAAGATATATAACTTCAAGCGCGAAGGCTATCACAATGTAAAAGGCATAAGTAAAAAAGCTCGGGTATAGAAATAACCGAGGCACACGCAGACGATGGTGTATCCCCGAGTTCCTCCCACAAGGGGAGTACGTCTCGTTGGAGGGGTGTGAGCTCACCACGAAGGCCTACTCAACTCCACTAAGGCCTCACCCTATTCTCCGATGAACTTCCGCCACGAAGGCCTAGTTCACCTTGCACTATTGAACCCCTTTTAGGCGGGGATCGAGTCCTTTACAAACACCTTGGGGCACACATCCACAACTCAATTGGAGGCTCCCAAGAATACCACAAGTCGTCTAGGGTCAAAGACCCAAGAGTAACAAGCTCACAATCTTTCACTTCCACGAATCCTCGTGGAGAGAGCAAACCGATGCAACCGATGCAAAAGGCAAGAGCATAAGTGCTCAAATCCTCCACTCTCAAATTCCAACAAAGCAACAAACGCTTATGGGGGAATAAGAGAGGAAGAACAATGGAGAAACACCAAGAACTCCATGATCAAGATCTACTAGGTTTCCCTCACTAAGAAGGAGGATGGATTGGTGGAAATGTAGATCTAGATCTCCTCTAACTTCTCCCTCAAAGATATGCAAGAATCATTGGAGGGATTGAGAGAGGAGCAAGCTTTCCAAAGTCAACAATGGTGGAGAGAGAGAGAGGAAAAACAGGCTGGGAAATTCTTAGGGACTTTGGGGAAGAAAGCCCCTTAAATAGGTGCTAAAAAACTAGCCGTTTTCCACCTTTTCTCCATTCGGGATTGGTCCGGAATGATTCCGGAGTCCAGAATGGCCCGGAATCGATTCCGGAGCGATTCCGGATGGCAACAGAGCGTTTTCCCGTTGAGGCCGGAATGGCCCCGGAATATTCCGGATCCTGGAATGGTCCGGAATCGATTCCGGATTGCAACAGTGAGACAGAAAAACGATACGAGAAATGCTATAACTTTTGCATATGGACTCCGTTTTCGATGTTATTGGGCTCGTTGAAATTGCAACGACGAGCACTACAAGAATATGCAGAGAAAAATCATTGTACATAAATGGAAGATAAAACCAAATGGTAATGGTTTAGACCTCTCAAATAGGAACACCCGGTAAAACCTCCAACACGAAAACACACATAACTTTTGCGAATGAACTCCGAATTAGGTGAATCCAAATGGGTGGGAAAGGTAATAACAAGGACTATCCAAAAAAAAAGGAATGAAGAAGTTACCACACATGGAAGGTGTGGAAACATTATCAAAGATGAACCGGATAATTTCACCACCAAAATCGCAACAAGTTTTTCTTACCAAAACCGTTTTAGATAAACCTTGGCTTGCCATGAAGATCACGACAAGCACTAAAACCCAAAGGAGACAAAAAGACAAATAAGAACCAAGAAAGAAGATATGCAAAGTATGCAAAGGTTTGAGCTCTCCATAACTATTCGATCAAGTTACTCACTTGAGAGACCCTCTTGATAGTACGACTATTTATCCTATAACCCGGTCTCCCAAAGACACGGGACCGGTAAAATAGCTATCAAGATTATACCTTTTCCTTGAGCATCCCACTTGAGCTAGATGATGGCGATCTTGACTCTCTAAAGTTGGATCTTCTTTCTTGATTGCGCTTGCTAGCACAAGCTCCGCTTGATGAAGACTTGCAAGTTGGTTCCCCATACACCATTATGGGAGAGACTAGCTCCCCCATACACCATTATGGGAGAGACCCTTCTCGGCAAATCTTCACAAGGACACACTCCCCAAAAGGGTGGCAAGCATCAAGCATAGGATATCTTCTAGATGCTTTACTTGAGCTTCCACGTCAAGCTAGATGACGAACACCGCTTGACGACGACATAGACCACGGGCTATATGAAATCTTCCTTTTGGTTCATGCCCATGGAAAGATACCTAACCACACATAGAAATGCCACACACACATATCATGGGTTAGTTCAAAAAGCTATATTTACAATTGCTTACCATACCATGAGATACAAAATCCCACTTGGTACAAATTGTAGCTTTGAGTGTTGATCGCTTGCTTGATCAACCTTGTATCTTTGCTTCTTACTTCAAATGATGATGTCTTGAAGATGATAATGAAAGATCACCTAATCCTTTTCTTCAAGACACAATAGCAATAAGCTCAACTAAAACCATGACCATTGTGGCGCCCCGAGATCGGGCACTATGCAGATTTCAGCATTCCCGCCAAAATCCACATAATAACCGATTCCAGGTTGCCACTTGTAATAACGTTACAACAATTCACGAATAATCCACAACAACAACAAAAAAGATATATACAAGATGACTCAAACGAGTCAAGGATACAACTTATACAATACAAAGATCCAAATAACAGCGGAAGAAACAACATAGCGTCTGACTACGGACAAGATACAAATTGGACTAAGAGTCCCGAAGATAACCGAGAGCGTCCAATCCCTGCCCAGGCCAAGCCGGAGGGATTCCCAAGCTAACGTCGTCAGACTTCAAACCTGTTAACTTCAATGTTGAATATGCAGCCACGAAAAAGGATTCGTGGGTCAGTACGGTTAAGTACTGGCAAGTGGATAAACCATACTCACAAGATACCGGCGTAACCAGTCATCACAAGATACAAATACTTTGGGTTCAGCGGAAAGGAAAGGACTATTGCAAAGAAGCGGCAGCGGGCTGCACTAACTAACTATAGAGACTCGATACAACATTCGACTAAAAGAGGGGATAAGATAGCGTATCGTAACCAACTACAACTAACATCAAACCAACCCATCCTGGATCTCGCCCCTTATCCAAAGAAGCAATCCGAGGATAACTCACACAGTTGGATTAATGATGGTTCAAGTTATTGTGTCAATAAGACTATTACTAGTCAAGTTATCATTAGTTAGGTGTAAGTTGTTCTGAGTACTTGTTAGCCAGTACTTTCACCAAGTCATCCATAACCGCGGAAAACACGGCTTCTCGAGAAGATTTAACCCTACAGGGGTGCACCAATTTGGCCGTACACGTAAGAATAACCCGCCAGACGGGGATCAAACCCACCAAGCGAGGTACTCAACACAGCCCAACTCTTCTTCGCATCAAGACCAAAGAACCCCGTGCAATTGAGCGCACGGCTAATCAAGCCCCAGGAAGAAAAGGGGACCCTCATAGCACTCTAAGAACGTGTCTCCCTAAATGCCGACTACAAAAGTTCCACCCTGGCGCCAAGGGTTCGCACCTGCATATGCATGCGGCAAATGGAAAACCCGAACTAAATGAGGCGATTTGGACGAGATGCGAATCGAATCAGAATTGCGGGGGCGCCCATACTCGCTTCCCACATGCGGTTAGTGCGCTCATCATGGATCAGTAGACAAGACCCTTTTTCCTAATTAGGGTCGACACTAGCAGGCCTCAAAACCACGCCGGGCCTCCTGCCGGTGCCTTATCATCAAATTATTATTACCCAAAATATTAACATGTTGTTGATTGAATTGAAACCCAACTATCAAACTAAACAGGTGATAAGACGGACAACAAGACTTGAGCGCAAACAACACTAAGCATGCAACTACGACACAAGGGCCAACAGGGTAAACAAACAACAGTTCATAGGAAGTGGGAGGAAGGGGTATATTCATGGCTGCAAGGTAAACATATGATAGGATCGAGACACAAGCATCGAATCATAAGGTTAGAATAAGAACAACGGAAAGAATCGGTAACAAGTGATGAAAGGCAGCCATGTGGCAGCAAGTGAGTATACTTGCCTGGAATCCAGCAAGTAGAGGTACATCCGAAGAACTTGTCGTTGCTCACATCACCTCAACGTCCTATCCGCGAAGAAGCAACGAACCTCGAACAAACACCGGATGCAACAATTACTACTACGGCAAAAGATCCAGCATGATCAAGATATGGATGCATGACAAGTTTAAGGATGCATCAAAGGTAAACTAGTTGACATGGTAAGCATATTTAAATGGGCCCATATGCAATTTGGATTGCATATGGAAAAGCCCATGAATTAATGTTGAATTAAATGATCTACGAATAACCATCATGTGAAAGTTGATTAGAATGATGCATGGATGATGAAAACAATAAGAATACAACAAGGGATTCAATTTGAAATGAAGTTTACCATGTTTGGAAATTTATTTATTAAGTTATGAAAATTTGCTTCTTAAAGGAGTTACACAAGCATTTGTTGTTTTCACCAATTTTAATTGTTCAAAATAGATAACAAAGTTCATATTTGAAAAGTACACAAAATTTTAGGTGGAATACATGTTTCAATTATTGAAAAAGGAATTAAGATGAATTAATTATGCATTAAACAAGTTTAAATAGGATTTAAATGAATTTAATTCAAGTATGAATTTATTTGAATTTTTATTTGTTCAAAACATTAAATGAAATTCATATTTGGAAAGGTTATGATTTTCTGGTTTGAAAACATTTTTTATGTCCAAAAAGAATTTAATTTGACCAAGTTATTAATTTAGCAATTTTAAATGATTTAAACAAGGTTTAAATTATTTAACCACTTTTAATTATTCAAAACAGGAAACAAAGTTTATATTTGAAAATGTGGTTCAATTTATCATGGATAACATATTTCATATGTGACATTTGAATTAATATTGAATTAGTTATGAATTTAATCAAATTTGAAATGAGTTGTTTGAATTTGAATTGTGAAACAATTTGAAATGTTCAAAACAGCAAACAAATGAATTAAACAGGTAGAGAATTAAATTTGGTTTGGAAAACATGTTTTATTTATTCCATTTGGATTTGATTTGAGGGATTTATGATGGTTTGAATTTCAGGGATCAAACTGTAAATTGCAGGGACCTGAAAGAAAGAAAAAGGAACGCAGATGGGCCCCTGGGGCGTTTTTCACCCAGTGCACCCTGGTCTGTGCCTCTGCAGTGCGGGCCAGCGCCACCGTGGCGTGGGTGCGCGGTGAGGTGGCCGTGGGGGTCAATGACCAGTGGGCCTGGGGCTGCGCGCGAGTAAATCACAAAAAAAGGGGGGGCAGTGCGCCCGCGGGGATTCGACCCCAGGCGCTCGCGGCGCAGCGCAAGGGGCAGTACCACTGCGCTGTTCTGTGGTTTGTGTTTAGAGTACCGTCGCGGTGTTTTTCAGATAAAAGGTATGTCCTTGTGCCAAAACTGACGAAACTGAAACTGTTAGCAGGCACGAACGGAAATCGCAGCGAGACGGCGGTGATCACGAACTGCTGCTGCTCGATTCGCGAGCGTGCACGCGCCGTGTGCGTGTGCCAAGGGAACAGAGGGGAAGAGGAGCAGAGGGGCTCACAGCGGGATCGTGGCGATGAAGCGCGGGGCGCTGTCGACGTGCAGCAGCGACCGGCGGCGGGAAACGGAAGCGTGCGGCCTCCCTAGGCCTCCTCCCGCCTCTAGAAGCGGCGCAGAGGACGCCGGGACGGTGGACGCCCCATTCCCGCCCCGGGAAGGGCTCGACGACGGCTGACGACGCGGTTCCGCGGCGAGTTGCTGACGGGAAGCTCCGGCGGTGCAGGTTCAGCGAAGGGAAGGTTCAGAGAGGGATCAGAGAAGGAGGGGTAGGAGGGAGATGGCGGCGGGAGAGTGAGAGGTTAGGGTCTAGGGTGAAGGGGAAGGAGGTTATATGGAGGCTCGAGCTCGTACGGCAGGCATCGGAGGGGGGGGGGGCGAGATCACACGGTGGTGGAGGTGTTCGTACCACCGTGACGACAGCAGGAGGACGAAGGGCGAAGGGGTACCGGGCCAGAATAGAAGCAGAGGGAGTTGGGCCACTAGGTGGACTGGGGTGGGCTGGGGGAAGAGGGGAGAAGGCTGGTGGGCTGGCCGTGGGGCTGGCCTGTCTCCCCTCAGCTCACCCTTTTCTTTTTATGTTTCTTCCTTTTTTTTCTTTTTTTTTGCTTGTAGGAAAGAAAAGAGAGAGAGAAAGAATAGATTTTTAGGGGTTTTAATTTCTTATGAAATAATGTTATTAATTTTCCAAAACAGTAAGGTTAAAGCAATTTAACATTATCTTCAAAAATTTGACATGTTATTTGATTTGAATTTGGTAGTTGAAATTTCAAATAGGGTTTCACCTAGCTTTGATTTTTTAAATAAACAAATTTTATTTACTAAGCTCAAACACTATGAAAACTTAGTGAGTTTAAAAATGTTTGCAAGATTTTAATTTTTAAACCACAATTGGATCATGCCCATTATGGAGGAATTGATTTGAATTTGAATTTGCCATTAGGGTGTTGATAAAAAGGAATTTTTACTTAACAAGCAATTTAAATAAATTCAATTTCAAACTATTGAAAACAATTTGAGTTGTTTAGTTTGCAACTTTTAATTGGAAATTTTGGACATGTTTTGAAAGTTTAAATTGGTTTGAACTTTTCAGTTGTTTTGAAAACATGGTGCAATGCATATGATGCATGTGATGCAAAGCAAAAGGAAAGCAACCAACTTTCTACTTAGGGGGAACACCCCAGGTGTTACAGACGACACCACTAACAAGGGATTGCGCCCTCGCAATCCACCTGCTAACCCGGGAGGGGAAAGAAGTTTGACTATCGATTCTTCACGCTTCCGGTTGATCTCCTCGACACCACTAACAAGGGTTTCTTGCTCGGAGTGACGACGATGTTCTTCCACCAGAAATCTTCCGATGATCGAACCTATTAGGTTAAAGGCTCAGAAAACGTCCACCCACGTAGGATCCTAACACTTTGAAAGATAGACAAGGGGGGAAGACTCCAAAACAAATAAGATGGGAGGGGAAATAGAATAGAGATAAGGAGAAAACAAGAATCCTATTGAGATGTTTCCAAAATAGTTTTAGCACAAATAGTTTTGACACTCTAGAAACAACGACCGTTAGCGAGGTTATCCTACAGGCTTTGCGGACCCGTTGCTTCGATAACCATTCGTATCGAAACAATATCGGGAATCGGAAACCTGGCTCTGATACCATTTGTGACGCCCCGAGATCGGGCACTATGCAGATTTCAGCATTCCCGCCAAAATCCACATAATAACCGATTCCAGGTTGCCACTTGTGATAACGTTACAACAGTTCACGAATAATCCACAACAACAACAGAAAAGATATATACAAGATGACTCAAACGAGTCAAGGATACAATTGATACAATACAAAGATCCAAATAACAGCGGAAGAAACAACATAGCGTCCGACTACGGACAAGATACAAATTGGACTAAGAGTCCTGAAGATAACCGAGATTGTCCAATCCCTTCCCAGGCCAAGCCGGAGGGATTCCCAAGCTAACGTCGTCAGACTTCAAACCTGTTGACTGCAATGTTGAATATGCAGCCACGAAAAAGGATTCGTGGGTCAGTACGGTTAAGTACTGGCAAGTGGATAAACCATACTCACAAGATACCGGCGTAACCAGTCATCACAAGATACAAATACTTTGGGTTCAACGGAAAGGAAAGGACTATTGCAAAGAAGCGGCAGCGGGCTGCACTAACTAACTACAGAGACTCGATACAACATTCGACTAAAAGAGGGGATAAGATAGCGTATCGTAACCAACTACAACTAACATCAAACAAACCCATCCTGGATCTCGCCCCTTATCCAAAGAAGCAATCCGAGGATAACTCAAACAGTTGGATTAATGATGGTTCAAGTTATTGTGTCAATAATACTATTACTAGTCAAGTTATCATTAGTTAGGTGTAAGTTGTTCTGAGTACTTGTTAGCCAGTACTTTCACCAAGTCATCCATAACCGCGGAAAACACGGCTTCTCGAGAAGATTTAACCCTGCAGGGGTGCACTAACTTGGCCGTACACGTAAGAATAACCCGCCAGACGGGGATCAAACCCACCAAGCGAGGTACTCAACACAACCCAACTCTTCTTCGCATCAAGCCCAAAGAACCCCGTGCAATTGAGCGCACGGCTAATCAAGCCCCACGAAGAAAAGGGGACCCTCATAGCACTCTAAGAACGTGTCTCCCTAAATGCCGACTACAAAAGTTCCACCCTGGCGCCAAGGGTTCGCACCTGCATATGCATGCGGCAAATGGAAAACCCAAACTAAATGAGGCGATTTGGACGAGATGCGAATCAAATCAGAATTGCGGGGGGCGCCCATACTCGCTTCCCACATGCGGTTAGTGCGCTCATCATGGATCAGTAGACAAGACCCTTTTTCCTAATTAGTGTCTACACTAGCAGGCCTCAAAACCACGCCGGGTCTCCTGCCAGTGCCTTATCATCAAATTATTATTACCCAAAACATTAACATGTTGTTGATTGAATTGAAACCCAACTATCAAACTAAACAGGTGATAAGACGGACAACAAGACTTGAGCGCAAACAACACTAAGCATGCAACTACGACACAAGGGCCAACAGGGTAAACAAACAACAATTCATATGAAGTGGGAGGAAGGGGTATATTCATGGCTGCAAGGTAAACATATGATAGGATCGAGACACAAGCATCGAATCATAAGGTTAGAATAAGAACAACAGAAAGAATCGGTAACAAGTGATGAAAGGCAGCCATGTGGCAGCAAGTGAGTATACTTGCCTGGAATCCAGCAAGTAGAGGTACATCCGAAGAACTTGTCGTTGCTCACATCACCTCAACGTCCTATCCGCGAAGAAGCAACGAACCTCGAACAAACACCGGATGCAACAATTACTACTACGGCAAAAGATCCAGCATGATCAATATATGGATGCATGACAAGTTTAAGGATGCATCAAAGGTAAACTAGTTGACATGGTAAGCATATTTAAATGGGCCCATATGCAATTTGGATTGCATATGGAAAAGCCCATGAATTAATGTTGAATTAAATGATCTACGAATAACCATCATGTGAAAGTTGATTAGAATGATGCATGGATGATGAAAACAATAAGAAAACAACAAGGGATTCAATTTGAAATGAAGTTTACCAAGTTTGGAAATTTATTTATTAAGTTATGAAAATTTGCTTCTTAAAGGAGTTACACAAGCATTTGTTGTTTTCACCAATTTTAATTGTTCAAAATAGATAACAAAGTTCATATTTGAAAAGTACACAAAATTTTAGGTGGAATACATGTTTCAATTATTAAAAAAGGAATTAAGATGAATTAATTATGCATTAAACAAGTTTAAATAGGATTTAAATGAATTTAATTCAAGTATGAATTTATTTGAATTTTTATTTGTTCAAAACATTAAATGAAATTCATATTTGGAAAGGTTATGATTTTCTGGTTTGAAAACATATTTTATATGTCCAAAAAGAATTTAATTTGACCAAGTTATTAATTTAGCAATTTTAAATGATTTAAACAAGGTTTAAATTATTTAACCACTTTTAATTATTCAAAACAGGAAACAAAGTTTATATTTGAAAATGTGGTTCAATTTAGCATGGATAACATATTTCATATGTGACATTTGAATTAATATTGAATTAGTTATGAATTTAATCAAATTTGAAATGAATTGTTTGAATTTGAATTTTGAAACAATTTGAAATGTTCAAAATAGCAAACAAATGAATTAAACAGGTAGAGAATTAAATTTGGTTTGGAAAACATGTTTTATTTATTCCATTTGGATTTGATTTGAGGGATTTATGATGGTTTGAATTTCAGGGATCAAACTGTAAATTGCAGGGACCTGAAAGCAAGAAAAAGGAACGCAGATGGGCCCCTGGGGCGTTTTTCACCCAGTGCACCCTGGCCTGTGCCTCTGCAGTGCGGGCCAGCGCCACCGTGGCGTGGGTGCGCGGTGAGGTGGCCGTGGGGGTCAATGACCAGTGGGTCTGGGGTTGCGCGCGAGTAGATCACAAAAAAAGGGGGGGCTGTGCGCCCGCGGGGATTCGACCCCAGGCGCTCGCGGCGCAGCGCAAGGGGCAGTACCACTGCGCTGTTCTGTGGTTTGTGTTCAGAGTACCGTCGCGGTGTTTTTCAGATAAAAGGTATGTCCTTGTGCCAAAACTGACGAAACTGAAGCTGTTAGCAGGCACGGACGGAAATCGCAGCGACACGGCGGTGATCACGAACTGCTGCTGCTCGATTCGCGAGCGTGCATGCGCCGTGTGCGTGTGCCAAGGGAACAGAGGGGAAGAGGAGCAGAGGGGCTCACAGCGAGATCGTGGCGATGAAGCGCGGGGCGCTGTCGACGTGCAGCGGCGACCGGCGGCGGGAAACGGAAGCGTGCGGCCTCCCTAGGCCCCCTCCCGCCTCCAGAAGCGGCGCAGAGGACGCCGAGACGGTGGACGCCCCATTCCCGCCCCGGGAAGGGCTCGACGACGGCTGACGACGCGGTTCCGCGGCGAGTTGCTGACGGGAAGCTCCGGCGGTGCAGGTTCAGCGAAGGGAAGGTTCAGAGAGGGATCAGAGAAGGAGGGGTAGGAGGGAGATGGCGGCGGGAGAGTGAGAGGTTAGGGTCTAGGGTGAAGGGGAAGGAGGTTATATGGAGGCTCGAGCTCGTACGGCAGGCATCGGAGGGGGGGGGGCGAGATCACACGGTGGTGGAGGTGTTCGTACCACCTTGACGACAGCAGGAGGACGAAGGGCGAAGGGGTACCGGGCCAGAATAGAAGCAGAGGGAGTTGGGCCACTAGGTGGACTGGGGTGGGCTGGGGGAAGAGGGGAGAAGGCTGGTGGGCTGGCCTGTCTCCCCTCAGCTCACCCTTTTCTTTTTATGTTTCTTCCTTTTTTTTTTGCTTGTAGGAAAGAAAAGAGAGAGAGAAAGAATAGATTTTTAGGGGTTTTAATTTCTTATGAAATAATGTTATTAATTTTCCAAAACAGTAAGGTTAAAGCAATTTAACATTATCTTCAAAAATTTGACATGTTATTTGATTTGAATTTGGTAGTTGAAATTTCAAATAGGGTTTCACCTAGCTTTGATTTTTTAAATAAACAAATTTTATTTACTAAGCTCAAACACTATGAAAACTTAGTGAGTTTAAAAATGTTTGCAAGATTTTAATTTTTAAACCACAATTGGATCATTCCCATTATGGAGGAATTGATTTGAATTTGAATTTGCCATTAGGGTGTTGATAAAAAGGAATTTTTACTTAACAAGCAATTTAAATAAATTCAATTTCAAACTATTGAAAACAATTTGAGTTGTTTAGTTTGCAACTTTTAATTGTAAATTTTGGACATGTTTTGAAAGTTTAAATTGGTTTGAACTTTTCAGTTGTTTTGAAAACATGGTGCAATGCATATGATGCATGTGATGCAAAGCAAAAGGAAAGCAACCAACTTTCTACTTAGGGGGAACACCCCAGGCGTTACAACCATTCTTCATATAAATCCATGAATATAACAATGGCCATCAAGGAAGCTAATAGAGTTCAATCACATGAACTCCATCATTTCCTATGGACAAGATCTACAAGGATAACTCAATGCAAACATTAGTCCATAAGGATTGTCATTAATTACCAAAACCACATATGTGGGACCCATGCACTTTCAATCTCCCCCATTTTGGTAATTGATGACAATCCCTTTTTACGAGGGTTTATATGTTGAATTAAGCAACCATACTAAACTAAGAGCA